>JACEFZ010027971.1:27500-40000 GCA_014155875.1 Cepaea nemoralis | reverse complement strand
CATTAAAAAAGTAGAATTAAATAATAGCTAAACCAGAGTGCCAGAGCTTCTAAAGTCAGAGCCCATGAGAAATACACAGAAACTAATAAAGCAGCTCAGTAGTGAATAAGGGTGGATGAAAGACAATGTTTAGATGGCTTAGCAGCAGAGACAGAAGTAACAGCAGCAGATGAAAATCACAGAGACTTTACAACATGACAAGGAAAATAGCAAGAAGCCATAATCAACCAAGTGGACTTATCAAATATGGTAATAGGAAAGTTCTCACCAAACTTATAGATCAAATGAACAGATAGGTTAATTACTTTGAGGAACTTATGCATAGATAAATCCCAATATCCAATCTCTATATATCCAACCTGCAGATGTGGAGCTGGATATCAACTGAGAGAAACCGTATTAAGAAGAGAACTAAAGTTGCATAGAAAGTGTTATTATAATTTAATGAATACTGGTTTGCTTGGTAAAGAATAAATGACAACAACAACAAAATTCCCAAAGAAATAAATTACGCGTATCAAATATTTAACAGATAATCAAAAAGGTGATAAATAATGAAATAATGAGATTACTTACAAATGAATTACTTTCATACAAATGAATAACATAGAGGACTGATGTTTAAATACATAGCTGATATTTACGTGCATAGTGTTAGACAAATTATTTGCAGCAAAATAAAACAAAGTAATGGCCTCAGTCAATAACAATATTTACTCACTATTATCATAATTACCTCATTTTATAATGCAGTCTTAGTCAGATATGACTGAGCTACCGTATAACATTAGTCGGTAAACCTACTTTCGGCTAGTGCCGAATGTTGGGATCCGTTCACCAAACCCGACACCCCACATTGTACCAAGGGCTACGGAAAAAGGAACACAATTAGGAGGGTACGAACCTTACCCTAGAGCGAGGAAATGCAACCTAAAGAATAAATGTGATGGCAGGGCAGATCAGGTCCTAAGCCTTGGTCAGCAACTGGTCTAGGATGGAAGCTCCAATAGGCAGACAGTTAGAGCATTGCTTTGCTGATAAGGCAGCTTCTGCAGCTTGTTTTGTTCCTGAAGTATTAGTGTTGCCTTTCCTTTGAAGTGAACTAGACATTCCAGGGGAGGGACCATACTGCATGGGCAACACATGGTCTCTACATTTTAGCTCAGACTTTGTGCTATGGAGAGGTATAACTCCATTTTATAAACTTCACTATCCATCCATCATGTGCCATGCCAGTAAGCGTGGGCAGTCATGACTCACCATTTCACTCGATCACCAGAGTCGTGGAATCAGCTCAGTGTTCCTGTCTCGACCATGCCACGAGGTCAAGCCATCCAGGTATTTACTTCTCTGTCTTCTCCTTGTTCTCTTCCCCTAGATCTTGCCAGTTGTCACCAAGTTCTCCAATTTATTTCTTCTCATAACATGTCCAAAAAATGTTGACTGTCTACGTCTAATTTCTCTAATCAATTTATGATTTTCATTTGTTTCTTGTAGGACTTGGTCATTGGTTTTTCTGTCTGTCTATGGTATTATTTGCATTCTCCTCAGAAACCACATTTCCACAGCCATCAGATGTTTTGCAGCTTGTGTGCTCATTGTCCGAGCTTCACATCCATAAAAAAGCACAGGTTCTATGTAGCACGTCAACACTCTTCACTATAATATTATCTATTCCCATCTGAATAATGACCTGTGGTCAAAATATACTGTTACGTGTAGAGGGAGGTTTTCGGTCCACAGTCAAATGTGTCACCTGTACTGCAATGAGTTTGTGTGTGTGTGTGTTGTATAATCTGAATAGCATCTATCCATCTATTTCTTGGCTTTCCTCTGGATTCTTAAGCTCTGCTACACACTGTGGTAGTTGTTTGGGCTTCATTTTCAAAAGATGTCTAAACCACTTTATTTGTTGTTTATCTACAGACTTAAATTAATGCAGGAAGTGGTTAATGTGATATTTCTAATGTCTTCATTTCTAATACTGAATTGACTCTTCAGTCAAGATGGCATAAATTGTCTGAAGCATCTCATCTCACATGTATTACATTTCCTCTTTTGCAATGTATACAGCGTGCATCTTTGTGACTGCTAGTCACAGTTGGCTAGAAATATGATATTTAAAGACTTGAATGCTTCACTTTAGCATTGATACTTGAATTATTATTATAACTGGTAGGTGACTGTTTTTTAACATCTTGTCACTATTTTTCGGTTAGATTGTTTTATAAATTTACTTCTGGGGGAAATTCTGATTTTACTTTTACAACTGTTCTTATTTATTGCATGTTGAAGTTCAGCCACGGTGGTCTATCTATTATATATCCCCATGTGGGCATTGGTTTGTCATCTCCATTAAGATGTTCTTCTGATCCCTTTATACACCTTTATACATAGTAGGTAAATGGTGCTGGGCCCATATGTTTATAGACCAATCATCACTCTATGAGTGATGTGGGAAATACCACATCAGCCACCTTTGCTTTCCAGGGCATTTTCTGGTACTCGTTTTAGGCTGGGTTGGCCTGGGTAATCAATCAATCAATCACTGGGTTGACCTGGGTAATCAATCAATCACTGGGTTAGCCTGGGTAATCAATCAATCACTGGGTTGGCATGGGTAATCAATCAATCACTGGGTTGGCCTGGGATCTGAGGTCAGTTTGTGAAAATATGCCTTAAGGGGGATTTGAACACATGAACATGGAGCCAGCAGGCAAGCGTGCTAGTCACGTACACTACCACAGCTCCACAATGAAGCTTCAGGATGGTTGAAGATTTTAATTTTGAGTTAAATGTGTTGTCTGGACTGATTTGAATCCCATGCTAGTATATGGCAATCTGGTTCTTGCTTTTAACCTAGTTCTATATCCAGAGATTCTTCGCTTGGAGACACACAAGGTCTTCGTGGGCTGCATTCTACCAAGATGTCTGAACCATAGTTTGTGTCATGCTTTATGTTCTATACATAAAGTGGTATCTTTGATATTTCGAATGTCACTTTTTCTAATTATGTCCATTCTACCATGATGTCTGAACCACAGTTTCTGTCACACTTTATGTTCAATACACAAAGTGGTACCTTTGGTATTTCTAATGTCACTATTTCTAATTATGTCCATTCTATCAAGATGGCAAAGCTTTTGTAAACATTTCATTACACAAGTGGTGAATTTGCTCCCTTGTGATTTAGACAGCATCCATGATTGTCACTTTTAGCAGAGTGCTGGAGGAAATATGCAATTTTTGACTTGATGCTTGACTTTTGCACTGGTGCATTGATCTTGAGTAATAGTGGCAAATGGTAAGCCATTACCATATGTCTTTTGATGTTGTTTCTATTTCCCTGTCAAGTCTTCTAAATTTGCATATTTCCAATGGAAACTGTTATCTTCTTCTATACTACTCATGTCTACCACCTACTGAAGCTGAGCCAACTGTTGTCAAATCAAAATGTGTTCTAACATCGTGATTGTGCTTTCGTCCTCAAAGTAACTTCAAAAGAAAGTTAATTAGTTACTTGACAGATTATAATAATTTTCTTCAGTGCACATCAAACCACTAAGATATAAGCACTCAGATGTCTTTCTCATATCTCCATCAGTGTGCAGCAACAGATGACCCAGTTCTGTGTTGGTTAATCATTATTCTTTGGCCCACCTACACAGCGGTCTTGTCTGGCTTCATCTCTTTTGACTTAATGATCTTATAGCCTGGTCAAGGTTACAGATGTAAAGTTCAATACGGGTGTATTTTCATGTCATAGATTTACTATTGATGAGGCCACTAATTTCATAGCAGATCAGCCGTAAAGTGATATCAATGTGATAAATTAAATATGATAACTAACCATGCTTGACAATTAATAACAACAGTGCTAGTGATAATTACATCATCATCATCTTCAAGTGCCATCTCCGTATTGAAGTTCAGTCTTATGAGTTCCTAACATCCTCATGGTGCACTCATACATGCTTCTTCCAGTCCAACTCTTGATATTATCTACCCTCCTGTAATGTTGTCTTCCCCCTGCACTCTTCCCCTCACTTTTCCCTCCAGCACATCCTTTAACAAGTAGTTGTGTCTCTTTGTATGGCCAAAGAACCTTAATTGCCTGACCATGATCTCATTCAGTTTTTGCAATCCTTCATTGATTGTTTTATTCCTCTGCTATGGTTATCCCCCTAATTGGATACTTAAGTACATTTCAAAAGCTTAAATTTTACCCTCACATTGTTTCTTCATTGTCTATATGATAGAATCAGACTATTACTGCTACTAGGATTCTTCGCTGGCTGTTGAAGATGAGAAGTGCCATGGGATGATTAATCATCTTAAGCCGCAACCCGCATCTGCCATGGGTTATATACAGTAGTTTTCTCTATGCAAACCCCTTTAATAACATGTCTGCTACCATATTAACAACTGTTAAATCATAACTGTGACACACCCCATCTTCCCATTTCCCGCTATCCATTTTTGTTAGGTCCAAACATACTGTTTGTTTGGCACTAAATCTGTTGAGTACAACGTATTGTAGGAACTGTAAAAAACAACAACTAAACATGTGTCAACTCACCTTCCTCGTCATCCCCACAAGGTGCAATAGGCGTCACTCCCTCAGGAATTGGGGAGGCGGTAATTTTAGCACTTTCGCTGCCACCAGCGGTGACTCCATTAGAGGTTGTTGAAGGTGACGTCTGCTGCTGTTGCTGCACCAGCTGCTGTTGGTAAACCTGCTGCATGTACTGCTGGAAGTGCTGCTCCTGCAGCTGTTTTATCAAATCATCTTGCTGTGGGGGGAAAATGATGGGACAATAGAATCTTGCTGTGGGGGGAAAATGATGGGACAATAGAATCTTGCTGTGGGGGGGAATGATGGGACAATAGAAAGATGACTAAGTTGCAGTGTTTGTTTTATCAAATCATCTTGCTGTGGGGGGAAAATGATGGGACAATAGAAAGATGACTAAGTTGCAGTGTTTGTTTTATCAAATCATCTTGCTGTGGGGGGAAAATGATGGGACAATAGAAAGATGACTAAGTTGCAGTGTTTGTTTTATCAAATCATCTTGCTGTGGGGGGGAAAATGATGGAACAATAGAAAGATGACTAAGTTGCAGTGTTTGTTTTATCAAATCATCTTGCTGTGGGGGAAAATGATGGAACAATAGAAAGATGACTAAGTTGCAGTGTTTGTTTTATTAAATCATCTTGCTGTGGGGGGAAAATGATGGGACAATAGAAAGATGACTAAGTTGCAGTGTTTGTTTTATCAAATCATCTTGCTGTGGGGGGAAATGATGGGACAATAGAAAGATGACTAAGTTGCAGTGTTTGTTTTATTAAATCATCTTGCTGTGGGGGGAAAATGATGGAAATGATGGGACAATAGAAAGATGACTAAGTTGCAGTGTTTGTTTTATCAAATCATCTTGCTGTAGGGGGAAAATGATGGGACAATAGAAAGATGACTAAGTTGCAGTGTTTGGGGAAAAAAAGATATTTGGAAGAAAGCATATGGCAAAGCTGCTTGTTATTTTATTTATTATATCTAGCCACTTGGGTTGAAATTGACAACCAGACACATAGATACACATCTAAACACTCACACATAACTGCCACATGATTATATGAAAATTTACAGAAGTTCTGTAATAGTTGTACAGTTAAGAAAATAATTATTTAAATGTATACATTTTAGTTTTTATAAGAAAAATAACAAAATTGTTTTAAAACTAAACATTTTTTCTGCATAATAATGCCTCAAATTTAAATTAGCCATATGCACATACACAAAACTACTGGGGTAAAAACATAACCATCTATGGCTTCTGGAAAATACAATGAAGAAGAAGAAGAAGAAAAAAATAATGTATGTGTTTTCCTGTTGACAGATTTACAATATATCTATATAAAAATATGGCCTATTGAATCATATCCCACCCATAGGATATGTAGAGTTCATTTCAGTTGGATGGAATCTGTCTAGAGGAAGCAAGTGCATGTTGAAGCCAGACTCATTAACATTTGAGGTGCATAACAAGGTGTGACACACTTCCCTTGGAAGAGGCATGCAGAAGGAGAAGAAGAAGAAATCACAATGAAACACACTACTTTTTTTTCTATCTGCGCACATTAGTTCATTGTGACTGAAGAAGTCAGTTTTGTTATACATCAGGAACAACATTAGAAAGAGGCAGTTTATAATTTTGGGTCACGTTATGAGAAGAGAAAAACTGAAGCATGTTGCACGAAGAGGAATGAATGATAAAGATAGAGGAAGACAACGAGAAAAGAATCTTGACAGCTTTCTGTCATGCCATGGAAAAATATCACATTAATTGATATATTCAGTTGGAGATCATGAGATGTGGAGAAGTATAATGAAAAACATATCACATGAACTGATATATTCTGTTGGAGATCACGTGATGTGAAGAAGCATGAAGGAAAAATATCACATGAATTTATATATTCTGTTGGAGATCACAAGATGTGGACAAGCATGAAGGAGAAATATCACATGAATTGACATATTCTGTTGGAGATCGTAAGATGTGGAGAAGCATGATCACCCACACCAGTTGGCCAAGCACTTGATGATAATGTTACAGTTACAGCAGCTTTCGTAATCAATAGATTTACAAAAGAAATCAATATCTGCTAACTACAAATAATACAATAATAATGCTTACAAATATGGTAACCTGAAGTTCTGAAGCAAATTGCTGTCATTATCAACAACAAGCAAGTACGAAGCGGAATTAAATAAAGGTACATCTGGCAAGTTGTTTTCAGAAATAATATGTTACCAAAAATAAATAAAACACAAACAAAATTAGCTGGGTATTCAAGATGTTCGTGCATGCCAATTTAACATTTACTGCTGAAACTTGTTATCGTAGTTACATAAGGTCATGGTGATTCCAAAGCAGATGCTGTGAATTTAGCTAAAGACTTTCCATATACAAGGTCATCATACATTTATTAAGTAGAATGATGGGTCTTGTAGTCTCTGTGGCGGAGTGGTCGAGCCGTCCAGCTCAGTCTCCAAAGGTTGTGGGTTCAATTCCGGGGTGCATCCTTCGGTTCGATGAGTGAAATTTTTCAGAAACTCCTGAGGGTCGTTGCTAGAGCTACTGAGTTTCGTGCTTTGTGCTACGCTTTCCTGCTGCTGCGGAAAGAAACTGAGCCATACAGGATAAAACCCGGTGCAATGAAGTCGACCCTGTTGACATTTTTTATTCTTTGCTTATTTTCCTTTCCATAATTCAGAGCAAGGGGCCCACGACAGCATACTGGCTAGTCACTAGGCAAACAATTAAAACTGACCTGAGCTAACAGGTCAACCCAGTCTAGGACGAGCACCAGGAAATGTCTTGGGAAGTAAAGGCGGTCATTGTGATACTGACCACATCACCTGTCAAATGCTGATTGGTTGATACAATGATGAGGCTAGCTCCACATGATACAATGATGGGGATAGCTCCACATGATACAATGATGAGGATAGCTCCACATGATACAATGATGGGGATAGCTCCACATGATACAATGATGGGGATAGCTCCACATGATACAATGATGAGGCTAGCTCCACATGATACAATGATGGGGATAGCTCCACATGATACAATGATGGGGATAGCTCCACATGATACAATGATGAGGCTAGCTCCACATGATATAATGATGGGGATAGCTCCACATGATACAATGATGAGGCTAGCTCCACATGATACAATGATGGGGATAGCTCCACATGATACAATGATGAGGATAGCTCCACATGATACAATGATGGGGATAACTCCACATGATACAATGATGGGGCTAGCTCCACATGATACAATGATGGGGCTAGCTCCACATGATACAATGATGGGGATAGCTCCACATGATACAATGATGAGGATAGCTCCACATGATACAATGATGGGGATAGCTCCACATGATACAATGATGAGGCTAGCTCCACATGATACAATAATGGGGATAGCTCCACATGATACAATGATGGGGATAGCTCCACATGATACAATGATGAGGCTAGCTCCACATGATACAATGATGGGGATAGCTCCACATGATACAATGATGAGGCTAGCTCCACATGATACAATGATGAGGCAAGCTCCACATGATACAATGATGGGGCTATCTCCACATGATACAATGATGGGGATAGCTCCACATGATACAATGATGGGGCTATCTCCACATGCCCTCTTGCCTGAAGCCATGTAGAAAGGATCCTTTATGTTTGTTTACTTATTTATTCAAAGCAAAGTCAGGTACTTTATTTTCCATTCTCTTGCTTTGAACTCAAGCGTAGCCCATGCTGGATTGATGTTTGTAACTGGGCTAGCTTTTTCTATTATCAGTGACCCTGGCCATCAGGCAAACTCACTCTGACTTCTCTTGTACTTGTAATTTACGTCCCCAAGTCAAGGATGAGAAGTCAGAATTTTAGTCCAACTGATCGGTGTAGGGGTTGAACTCACTACCTCAGCATCAGCACACTGGAAGTTTAAGAGCGAGTGATCTTATCTATTCAGCCATGCCAACCTCTGGGTTGTATAATAATTAATGCCTGTGTAGGAAACATGAAGCTTATATCACGACTGCCAGAGGGGCAGACATCAATAAACACCCGCTAACGGAAATTATCATCACAGGTGTTTACAGCCCACGTGCTAGCAAACTTCCTCTATGGAGGATGAACAACAGGATGCTTCTGATCCTCAAGAGTATGTGGATGGTTCAGCCTCTTTATCTCCATAACATCCTATGGGAAGAGAGCCCACTTGGGTCATGACTCCCAAGCATTTTTCTCCTTCTGCATTTCTGAACCCTCAAACTCATCTTATGACAACCATTCAAAACAATGTATTCCCTTAGTGAATCTAACCACAATGACATCATGAAACATACTGTTTGCGGCTTCTGTGTTTCAATTATGATGACTATGTCAACCGCTATAAAATGCCACCTCACCATGGAGCCCCATGTGTGCCACCCCCAACTGAAAAGGGGTCTTGAACACCAATGGATTGAAGAAGATAGTCTTGCTGTTTCATCATCATCATCATCATCATCATCTTCCACTTCTGCCGTCAAGCGTCGTGGGGAGGAATAATTTGCGTTCCAGCGCCCGGTGGGCGGCACTGGATAGTGTCATTCTGTGTGGTTGTACAATGTCTCTGTCGTCGTCAATCCATTTTCTTCAGATCGTGGTCTTGTCACAGATGATCTTTGATGTAAGGCCAGTGATGGTAGTTGCTGGTGGTGCATTCTAACGACATGGCCAAACCACTTGATCTTCTGTCTTTCAATAAATGTGGCACAAGGTGTTGATCCCACAGTCGGTCTGATAATAGCATTTCTTACTCGGTCTCGGATTGTTAAGTTGGCAGCTCTCCTCAGGCATCTCATTTCACAGGTGTTGATTTTGCGAAGGTGTAATTTATCTAACACAAATGATATTTATTTTATGACATGTGCATAAATGGATTCTGGCAATTTGCTTTTGATCTCACAACAAAGGTCACATATCCACACAATCCAAATGCACAATTTGCCAGATACTGATCAGTCTTTCTGGTTGGCTGTGATGAGAGTGACACTCTCCAAAGGACTTGTTGCATGATGATGATGATTATTTCATGGGAACAGCTGTAGAGTAGTGGCAAACGAAGTAGTCTTCTGGACCCCAGATCCTGAATTCAAATCACTCTTGAGGTAGAATTTTTAATATTTACCAGTTGACCCAGCCTCATAACATGGGTATCAAATACTTTCAGGGAGGTCAGGCAGCCAGCAGAGCTTTGGTAGTACAGTTGCTAGCATGCTTGCCTACCAGTCCAGTAATCATGTGTTCAAATCTCCCTTGAGGTAGGGTTTATACAATTTTGACCTGGACTTCCAAAGAACCTGGGAATGTCCTGGAAAGAAAAGGTGGCCTGCATGCTAATGACCACACCACCCATTGAGTGTCGAGTGATCTATACAAATATGGGACTAGTGTCTTCTTCATTTGACTGGTGTCTTCCTAGTTAGTTAGTTAATCGAGGTTCCAACTTCACAGCAACGGGTCGTCCCCATTATGCTCCATTCCTGTGCCAGTGAATATCACACAAAATGCTCCCCACTGTCCAATGTGAAAAGTGGAACAGACAGGAGTCTCGGCAATCCAACAAGCCTGCACAGGTACACTGTGCATAATGCCGCCGCCAGAATGCCAACACAACAGTCATCCATGAAAACCACAGTTCATCGTCGATGGAATCGGCAGTCGCCAGAAAGACCTCATTGACCAGGATTTTCTCACATGGCTCTGTCTCTATCCGCAGGGCGACTTCCGAAAGTGTCGCATAAAGCACAAACTCCATAGCTCCAGCGCCGACTCCCAGGAGTCTCCTGAAAAATGCACTCGTGAACCGAAAAGGCAAATCAGTCAATTCAACAACAGCCAGTAGCCATTGTTCCGAACATGCAGGCCACTGTACACACAAAAGCGGACATGTAAAAGCATTCCATGTGAATATCACAGCTCACAGAGTTGTGCCATGCACTCACTCAGTAGCAGGGCGACGGAACCATGTGTCTTCCTTCAGACATCTACTTCTAAATTTTCTGGGACTGAAAGAGTTAATTATACTGGGTCGACATCTATCTTGTGCTCGTTTTCATGCAATGGTATGTGTACAATATTAACATATAACAAAATGATGACAAATTCTAAATGTAATGAGAAGCAAAGATCCGAAATGACGATATCAGGAAGCAGGTGGGGAATTAACCAGTTTTAGAATACATAAAACATGGCATGTGAGATGGTTCGGTCATGAAAGAAGATTTATCACAAGACACTGCCCCACAAAGATCTCTAGAACGTAAGATACAATGAAAGCAAAACAAGATGTCACCCTTGATAAGAATGTATTAGTGGTACATTGATGTGATAGGGCCATGACATTTTGTGGGTTTGAATGTACAGAGGAATAGGTAGCCAATCTTGTCCTCTGTGAGCAGGCAATGAACGCGAGAATCGAACCCTCATCCAACATTATCAGCACAGCCTCCCTATCAATGACACTAATGTACTGCCATTGACAGCTAATATATATATATATATATACACACACACACAAATGATACAATTTCACAATTTCTCAATCATAAGCACTAAATTAGCAGACTCAACAGTACCAATTTAAATGAAAGAAACAAAAACAAGACATACCATTTCTTTGTTGTCAGCATACTGCTGTTCTGCATACTGCCTGAACTGTACTTGTGTCTGCTGGTTCAGTGCAGTCCTGATCTGCAACCTGACAACGACATCAAAGCTGGTGTATGTAATATCACGAGGTGTCACTTCTGACAAGATGGTGGTCAAATTTCAACCAATCATCTATTATCATGTGCTAAACCGATACATGTGGGCGGTCATGGTTCGCCTCTTAATCAGGTCTTCGGTAAAGTCTGTGTCCTTGTCCTGATTATCCCACATGGCTAAACTATCCAAGTATTTATTTCTCTGCCTTACCCTTGCTCTTTCCACATCAATTTTGCCTGTTGTCACTAAGTTTGATAGTTTTTTTTCTCCTCATTAGGCCCAATTACTGCCTTGCCTTTCCACGGTTGATACTGTTAACATGAAATTCCACTGTTGTATCTATTCATCATGCCCCTTTGTTATCCTTTTCAAAAGACTCTTCTGGAACATCTTTAATGCACAATTAGACGGCCCCAAAACATGTTCCACTTCCTCCATTGTTCTTCCTGATCTGTTAGTTCACGTCCCATTATACAACAGTCAACAAGACTTGAGAAACACTAGATGGCTACTGTGTCGGTGCAGCTAGTATTGTTATCAAAGTACATATGAGGACACATGTAGAAGAGGACACACTACGTGTAAGGATCGGAATGCCATTTTGTTAAAAGGAAATCTGAGTGAACACTCAATGAGCTGATTAGAACCACTGTTCTCTGCCAAATGATGCTATTAATTAAGTGATTCTAAACATAACGTCCAGCAGAAGACAGGATATTCTACTTGTGAGTCAAGTCTATTTCCCTCAGACACTGGCTAGGACTATGTAGGTTCTGACATTTGTTGAGGAAATATGACCAACACAGGCCTAATCTCAACCAGTCTGTATGTGCTGTGCTGAACCCCAACATTCCTCTCTGCAGATGTGAAGTTCCATCAGGTCCTGCACACCCTGCTGGTTTCTGGCTTTAGAAAGAAGAAGGAGACCTCTGCAAAAGTTCCAGTGGAGATAGCACTTTGGTACTGGGTTGGGAGGAAAGTCTTTACAGCAGCATCACTCCATAGATGCAAGCCCTTGTCTGGGCCAACGTGACCCGAACAACAATGCACTGGACTTAAACATTCTGAAGTCATGTTCAATCCAATATGTAGAAAAAAAGTGTTCATGCCCCTTTCAAATGTCATTACGTCGACGTGTTATATTTGGAGCCCTTTT
>JACEFZ010027971.1:0-25000 GCA_014155875.1 Cepaea nemoralis | reverse complement strand
GAGTCGTAGATCACCTCTGTGTTTTTGTCTCGACCATGCCATGTGGCCAAGCCATCTAGTTATTTACATCTCTGCCTACTCTTTGCTCTTTTCCCTTAATCTTGCCAGCTGTCACCAATTTCTTCAGTTTATTTCTTCTCATCGCGTGCCTGAAAAATTTTGACTCTCTATGTCTAATTTTTATAAATCAGTTTATGGTTTTCATGTGTTTTTTGTAGGACTTGCTCATTAGTTGTCCTGTCTGTCCATGGTATTCTTTACATTTACCACTTTCAGCTTCAACTGTGTGTTCCCGGGGCACCAAAGAGAAAGTAAAAATTAGCAACACTGTAGACCTTATGTGTATATTCTACAAGGCAACTAAAGTGGATTGGCCTGAGGCTGGCTATCTCACATGATAGAAAAATAAAACCAACATCCAACCAACCAATCATGAACTGGCCGATGAAAGGCTTGGCCTATGTGGCCGAGGAACTATACTCCACTAGAAGTTTCCAGGGCAAAAAAAAAAAAAGATTCAGAAGAAAATAACTTCACTGCCATGTTTAAACACCATGTAGAACATATTGACTCCCACTCATCTTTTACTTAGAATATTAACTCCTGCTCTACTTCTGAGGCAGCATAATGGTCGTATGCTTGCTTGCCGGCTGGGTGGTCAAGTGTTAATATTCCTTTCGAAACAGTGACGTTTGTTTGCACTGACTTGATCTCTCCGGCTGACGCAGACTAAAATGGACAACAGAAAATTGTCTCTAAGTAAAGACAGACGGCATGATAATGACCACATCAGCTATTATCAATATAAATTAGGGAGCTAGCTCCACACACCCAAAATATCTGATGGCATGAAATGGGGTCCATTACATTTTCTTTACTTTGTACTGCACTTGTGGTATACTTGCCTGCTGGCCCAGTGATTATATATTTAACTCTCTCTCTCTCTCTCTCTCTCTCTCTCTCTCTCTTACTCAGCAGACATAAAACTATAAAATTATACTTTTACTTACTCTACTTCTATTTAAGATATCGTGACTTTTACTCTACTTTTACTTAGAACATCCTAGCTCTTCTTTACTTCTACTAAGAACATATCTATTAACTCCTACTCAATTCTACACATAACATAATTTCTACTCTACTTGTATTTATAACATATTAATGACTACTCTACTTCTACTTATAACATGTCAATTGCTACTCAACTTCTAGTAAGAACATATTAACTTCTACTTATAACATTCCTACTCTACTTCTATACATAACACCACGTATTAACTCATATTCTTATTCTAAATATAGCATATTAACTCTTATTTTAATTTTGCTTAGAACATATTAACGCCTTCTCTACTTCTACTAATAACATATTAACTCCTACTCTACTTCTACTAATAGCATATTAATTCTTACTCTACTTCTACTAATAATATATTAACTCTTACTCTACTTCTGCTAATAACATATTAACTCCTACTCTACTTCTATTAATAACATTAACTCTACTGTACATCTACTTATATAACACATTAACTACTTCTTAACTTTTACATGGAACGTATGAACTCCTACTTTACTTCTGCATAGAACATATTAAAGTCTTGTCTACCTCTACTAAGAACATATTAACTCCTAGAACATATTAACTTCTACTCTAATTTTATATAGAACATACTAACTTCTACTCTATTTTTATTTAGAACATATTAACTTCTACTCTATTTGTATTTAGAACACATTAACTTCTACTCCATTTTTATTTAGAACATATTAACTTCTACTCTATTTTTATTTAGAACATATTAACTTCTACTCTATTTTTATATAGAACATATTAACTTTTACTCTATTTTTATATAGAACATATTAACTTCTCTATTTTTTTTATATAGAACATATTAACTTCTACTCATCATCTCATCTCATCATGTTCCTCTTGTACCTTGCGGTGTCGAGGTGAAGTATAAACTTCGTGAGAGTGCCCGGTTATGGGCTTCGTATATCGACATTCCCATGGATTCTGTTATTCCCTCAGTCCAACGTTTACGTGGTCGACCTCTTCCTCTGTTTCCATCTGGTCTGTACATCATTGCTTGTTGTGGCATGCTGTTGACTGGTAGCCTACTTGCATGGCCAAACCATTTGACTTGCTGCTTTCTAATAAAATCTAGAGCAGCTTTAACCCCTACTTTAGTCCTGATTTCTTCATTTCTGATCTTATCTCTTCTTGATACGTTGAGTATTCTTCTCAGGAAACCTCATTTCTGTTGTTGTGATTTTTCTTTTCTCTTTTTCTGTCATTGTCCAGGTTTGGCATTGGTAGCACAGAGTTGGTAGGAAGATTGTGTTGTAAAGTGCTTTCTTAGTAGTTATTGATACATGTTTGTTCTTTAGTATTGGTGCCATTTGTCCAATGAGTTGATTTGCCTTATTGCACCTATTTTCGATCTCGTCTTCTGATCTGCCATTTGATGATATTATACTTCCTAGGTACTTGAAGCTCTTTACTTGTTTCAAGGGATGTTCGTTTAGGTGAATTGTTGCTGTTTGTTCTTCTTTAGTTATAGTCATTACCTCTGTTTTGCTTGTGCTAATTTTCATGTTATGTTCCCTACACATTTCGTTTAGACTATTCATGTGGTCTTGTAATTCAGCTTCTGATTTTGCTATTAGTGCTTGGTCGTCCGCAAACAGGAGTTCTCTAATGGTTAGATTTGCAGATGGTTCTTCTTCTGTGTTCTCGTCATGCGGTATTCTTGCTGTCTCTGCTTGGCTGGTTTCTTTACATATGTTGTCTATATATGTTATGAACAAGAGAGGGGACAGGACACAACCTTGTCGTACTCCAGATCTTATGGTGAAGGGTTCTGAGTGTCCTCCAGTTGCTCTCACTATGCATTCACTGTTGTTGTATAAACTTCTACATAGGTTTGTTAGATGTGTACTCACTCCATATTGTTTAAGGATTTCCCACAGCTTGTTTCTATCTACCCTATCAAATGCCTTTTCTTGGTCGACAAAGGCTAAGTAGAGTGTTTCATTGAATTCAATTGATTTTTCTATAAGTTGTCTAAGAGCAAAAATGGCGTCTGTGCATCCTTTGTTTTTCCTAAATCCAAGCTGCGTTTCGCTTAGCTGGGGTTCTAAAGTAGTTCGTAATCTTTTTTCAAGAATTTTGCAAAATATTTTCCCAGTATGACTCAACAGTGAAATGCCTCTGTATTGTGTGCAATCTCTTTTGCTGCCTTTGTTTTTCCAAATTGGGATAATTATGGCGTTTCCCCAGTCTCGTGGTGTCTGTTGTTCTACCCAAACATGGTTGAATAGTCTATGTAGCCAAGCTGTTCCTACTTCCCTTGCTGCTTTAATTAGTTCATTTGGTATTTCATCCTGTCCTGGTGATTTGTTTAATGGGGCTAATCTGATGGCTTCTATAATTTCTTCTTTTAGTATGTCTGGTTCTAGTTCCTCGGTGACATCTGTGTAGGTCTCTTGAATTCCTGTGACATCTGATGGGATGTTGAGAAGTTGTTCGAACTTCTACTCTATTTTTATTTAGAACATATTAACTTCTGCTCTATTTTTTATTTAGAACATATTAACTTCTACTCTATTTTTAGTTTTTTTTTTTTATTTTTTTTTTTTTTAGAACTTTAACTTCTACTCTATTTTTATATAGAACATATTAACTTCTACTCTATTTTTATTTAGAACATATTAACTTCTACTCTACTTTATTTAGAACATATTAACTTCTACTCTATTTTTTATTTAGAACATATTAACTTATACTCTATTTTTATACAGAACATATTAACTTCTACTCTATTTTTATATACAACATATTAATTTCCACTCTATTTTTATTTAGAACATATTAACTTCTACTCTAAGTCCACCTATGAACTCAGCACAGGCTAGCATGCTTGTTGCCGTCC
The DNA here is from genome assembly GCA_014155875.1 of Cepaea nemoralis. Taxonomy (NCBI): domain Eukaryota; kingdom Metazoa; phylum Mollusca; class Gastropoda; order Stylommatophora; family Helicidae; genus Cepaea; species Cepaea nemoralis. The sequence continues at coordinate 21,062 of JACEFZ010027971.1, read as the reverse complement.
CAGTGGTCATGTGTTCGAATCCCCATCGAGGCAGATTTATTTTTAATGACTTGGGTTCCCAGGTCGACCCAGCCTAAAAGGGTACTAGATTATACCTGGGAAGTAAAGGCAGCCAAAGTGATAATTACTATATCACCCATCACATGCTAATTAATTGATAAAAATATGAGACTAGCACAGTATAATGAATACACCTCAAGGCGTGGAAAACAGTCACTTACTACTACTATTCACGCTGAGAGATCCAATTTAATTTAGGTATGGTCAACTATTAATTTACCGAAAATCAAATTAAAAAAGTAACTCATACAGGCAAATCCACCAGCTTATCATAATGTGAGTTACCATAAAATTCTATACAACATTAGTTTGTAGTAAAAACACAACTGTATTTAGTTACTTTTTGTATTCAACATCACATGTGTTCCATTGTATGAAGCTCATGGCAAAATAGGAGTTAAAAATATAAAAACAAGGCAGACAGTACTTAGAAAGAATTTGAGAACATCATTTGTAAGCATTATCAAGGATCAGAAGTTTCCCTGAGTTTGTTGTGACAACAGCTGTCTATTTCTAACATGTTCAGATCAACGGAACAAACAACAGGGAGAGACAGTATGGTTACAGTTTGTAGAGATGTGCTGAGGGAACAGATCATGAATGCTAGCACTACTACATGAATGACTGGTTAATGTCCACACAAAAGTTGCAAGTATGTCCAAAATACAGGAAAGCCATGCTTTTTATGTCCCCCGCCCCCTTTCACCTCTGTTTTTATCTGTATAAGGATATATAAGCAGTTTGAATAATGTTTTAACACTTTTATCTGTGTAGGATGTACACGCAGTTTGAATGTCTTAACGCTTTTATCTGTGTTAGGACATACAGGCAGTTTAAACAATGTTTTAACACTTTTATCTGTGTAAGAACATATAAGCAGTTTGAATAATGTTTTAACACTTTACTCAGTGTGAGGACATATAATCAGTTTGTATAATATTTTTTTTTTCACATTGTTATCTCTGTTTAGTTTAGTTTAGTCAACGGATCAACATCATGGCACATGGGTGTAACCCATAAGTGCTCTGTTCTACTCCTAACTCAAGCCTAAGTTCAGAGAATCTCAGCTCAGTGCACAAACTCTGTAGCACCGGCAAGGATCCTGAAATACTTTCGGTAGATGTTTAAATCTTATGCCCGGGCAGGTCTCTGTTAGGCTACTCTTTTTCGATTTCCAACTGCCAAGGGATTTTTTTACATGTGCAACAATATACACAGGCATCCAATCTCACTACCCAGAGACATGAGGAAATTTTGTTACTAGTAGTCCACATAAAAAAATCCCACCCCCCACAACATTGTTATCTCTTTTTAGGACATTCACATTTTGCCGGCTTGAGTGTATAGAGGAATTTGTGGTGTCTACAACATACACCTGTCTTCCTTCTAACTCATCATGTTTCCACAACATATAATGTCTTCCTTCTAACTCATCATGTTTCCACAACATATAATGTCTTCCTTCTAACTCATCATATTTCCATAACATATAATGTCTTCCTTCTAACTCATCAAATTTCCACAACATACAATGTCTTCCTTCTAACTCAGTGGTTCTCAACCGGTGGGGAATTCCACCCATGGGGGAAATTTTAGGGTTTCCAGGGGGGAATGAAGATTATTTCAAGATCGCGTTAATACAAGAACCGATTACTTGATATTGTTTTTCCCTTCATACTTTACGGTTCTGTACAGTCTCACCCCTTCTAAAATTCATTTTATAAAGTAGATCCACAAATCACGTTTTATGTGGAAGTCTAGACTTTTTTTGGTATGTGCTTCCATTATTACGTATATTATGTAGGGTTAGGGGGGATTTTTAGGTAGGAAATACGAAATGGTGGGGGGGGGGGGGGGGGGGGGAATGACGTTCTGAAAATATGGTTACGGGGGGCACGGGCCAAATCTTTAGGTAGGAAATATGAAAAAGGGGGGGGGGGGGGAGGGGAATGACGTTCTGAAAATATGGCGAAGGGGGGCACAGGCCAAAAAAGGTTGAGAACCACTGTTCTAACTCAACAAGTTTCCACAACATATAATGTCTTCCTTCTAACTCATCAAGTTTCCACAACATATAATGTCTTCCTTCTAACTCATCAAGTTTCCACAACATATAATGTCTTCCTTCTAACTCATCAAGATTCCACAACATAAAATGTCTTCCTTCTAACGCATCAAGTTTCTACAACATATAATGTCTTCCTTCTAACTCATCAAGTTTCTACAACATATGTCTTCCTTCTAGCTCATCAAGTTTCTACAACATATAATGTCTTCCTTCTAACTCATCAAGTTTCCACAACATATAATGTCTTCCTTCTAACTCATCAAGTTTCTACAACATATAATGTCTTCCTTCTAACTCATCAAGTTTCTACAACATATGTCTTCCTTCTAGCTCATCAAGTTTCTACAACATATAATGTCTTCCTTCTAACTCATCAAGTTTCCACAACATAAAATGTCTTCCTTCTAATGCATCACGTTTCCACAACATATAATGTCTTCCTTCTAACGCATCAAGTTTCTACAACATATAATGTCTTCCTTCTAGCTCGTCAAGTTTCTACAACTTATAATGTCTTCCTTCTTACATCAAGTTTCTACAACATATAATGTCTTCCTTCTAACTCATCAAGTTTCCACAACATATAATGTCTTCCTTCTAACTCATCAAGTTTCTACAACATATAATGTCTTCCTTCTAACTCATCAAGTTTCTACAACATATGTCTTCCTTCTAGCTCATCAAGTTTCTACAACATATAATGTCTTCCTTCTAACTCATCAAGTTTCCACAACATATAATGTCTTCCTTCTAACTCATCAAGTTTCTACAACATATAATGTCATCCTTCTAACTCATCAAGTTTCTACAACATATGATGTCTTCCTTCTAACTCATCAAGTTTCCACAATATAGAGTGTCTTCCTTCTAACTCATCAAGTTTCTACAACATATAATGTCTTCCTTCTAACTCATCAAGTTTCCACAACATATAATGTCTTCCTTCTAACTCATCAAGTTTCTACAACATATAATGTCTTCCTTCTAACTCATCAAGTTTCCACAACATATAATGTCTTCCTTCTAACTCATCAAGTTTCTACAACATATAATGTCTTCCTTCTAACTCATCAAGTTTCCACAACATATAATGTCTTTCCTTCAACTCATCAAGTTTCCCAAACATATAATGTCTTCCTTCTAACTCATCAAGTTTCTACAACATATAATGTCTTCCTTCTAACTCATCAAGTTTCTACAACATATAAAGTCTTCCTTCTAGCTCATCAAGTTTCTAGAACATATAATGTCTTCCTTCTAACTCATCAAGTATCTACAACATATGTCTTCCTTCTAGCTCATCAAGTATCTACAACATATTTCTTCCTTCTAGCTCATCAAGTTTCCACAACATATAATGTCTTCCTTCTAACGCATCAAGTTTCTACAACATATAATGTCTTCCTTCTAACTCATCAAGTTTCTACAACTTATAATGTCTTCTTTCTTACATCAAGTTTCTACAACATATAATGTCTTCCTTCTAACTCATCAAGTTTCTACAACTTATAATGTCTTCTTTCTTACATCAAGTTTCTACAACATATAATGTCTTCCTTCTAACTCATCAAGTTTCCACAACAAATAATGTCTTCCTTCTAACTCATCAATTTCCACAACAATATAATGTCTTCGCTTCTAACTCATCAAGTTTCTACAACTATAATGTCCTTCTTCTAACTCATCAAGTTTCCACAACATATAATGTCTTCCTTCTAACTCATCAAGTTGTCTACAACATATGAATGTCTTCCTTCGAACCTCATCAAGTTTCTACAACATAGTAAGTGTCTTCCTTCTAACTCATCAAGTTTCTACAACAGATAAATGGCTTCCTTCTAAGCTCATTAAGTTCTACAACATATAATGTCTTCCTTCTAACTCATCAAGTTTCGTACAACATATAAGGTTCTTCCGTTCTAACTCATCAAGGTTCAACAGACATATAATTGTCTTCCATGCGAAAGCATCAAGTTCCTACAACATATAATGTCCTTCCTTCTACTCATCAAGTTTCTACAACATATGAATTGTCTTCCTTCCTAACTCATCAAGTTTCTACAACATATAATGTCTTCCTTCTAACTCATCAGTTTCTACAACATATAATGTCTTCTTCTAACTCATCAAGTTTCAACAACATATAATGTCTTCATTCTAACTCATCAAGTTTCTACAACATATAATGTCTTCCTTCTAACTCATCAAGTTTCTACAACATATAATGTCTTCCTTCTAACTCATCAAGTTTCTACAACATATAATGTCTTCCTTCTAACACATCAAGTTCTACAACATATAATGTCTTCCTTCTAACTCATCAAGTTTCCTACAACATATAATGTCTTCCTTCTAACTCATCAAGTTTCTACAACATATAATGTCTTCCTTCTAACTCATCAAGTTTCTACAACATATAATGTCTTCCTTCTAACTCATCAATGTTTCCACAACATATAATGTCTTCCTTCTAACTCATGAAGATTTCTACAACATATAATGTCTTCCTTCTAACTCATCAAGTTTCTACAACATATAATGTCTTCCTTCTAACTCATCAAGTTTCTACAACATATGATGTCTTCCTTCTAACTCATCAAGTTTCCAAAACATATAATGTCTTCCTTCTAACTCATCAAGTTTCTACAACATATAATGTCTTCCTTCTAACTCATCAAGTTTCCACAACATATAATGTCTTCCTTCTAACTCATCAAGTTTCTACAACATATAATGTCTTCCTTCTAACTCATCAAGTTTCCACAACATATAATGTCTTCCTTCTAACTCATCAAGTTTCTACAACATATAATGTCTTCCTTCTAACTCATCAAGTTTCCACAACATATAATGTCTTCCTTCTAACTCATCAAGTATCTACAACATATGTCTTCCTTCTAGCTCATCAAGTATCTACAACATATTTCTTCCTTCTAGCTCATCAAGTTTCCACAACATATAATGTCTTCCTTCTAACGCATCAAGTTTCTACAACATATAATGTCTTCCTTCTAACTCATCAAGTTTCTACAACTTATAATAACCAATCAGTCTTCTTTCTTACATCAAGTTTCTACAACATATAATGTCTTCCTTCTAACTCATCAAGTTTCTACAACTTATAATGTCTTCTTTCTTACATCAAGTTTCTACAACATATAATGTCTTCCTTCTAACTCATCAAGTTTCCACAACAAATAATGTCTTCCTTCTAACTCATCAAGTTTCCACAACATATAATGTCTTCCTTCTAACTCATCAAGTTTCTACAACATATGATGTCTTCCTTCTAACTCATCAAGTTTCCACAACATAGAGTGTCTTCCTTCTAACTCATCAAGTTTCTACAACATATAATGTCTTCCTTCTAACTCATCAAGTTTCCACAACATATAATGTCTTCCTTCTAACTCATCAAGTTTCTACAACATATAATGTCTTCCTTCTAACTCATCAAGTTTCCACAACATATAATGTCTTCCTTCTAACTCATCAAGTTTCTACAACATATAATGTCTTCCTTCTAACTCATCAAGTTTCCACAACATATAATGTCTTCCTTCTAACTCATCAAGTTTCCACAACATATAATGTCTTCCTTCTAACTCATCAAGTTTCTACAACATATAATGTCTTCCTTCTAACTCATCAAGTTTCTACAACATATAAAGTCTTCCTTCTAGCTCATTAAGTTTCTACAACATATAATGTCTTCCTTCTAACTCATCACGTTTCTACAACATATAATGTCTTCGTTCTAACTCATCAAGTTTCAACAACATATAATGTCTTCATTCTAACGCATCAAGTTTCTACAACATATAATGTCTTCCTTCTAACTCATCAAGTTTCTACAACATATAATGTCTTCCTTCTACCTCATCAAGTTTCTACAACATATAATGTCTTCCTTCTAACACATCAAGTTCTACAACATATAATGTCTTCCTTCTAACTCATCAAGTTTCCACAACGTATAATGTCTTCCTTCTAACTCATCAAGTTTCTACAACATATAATGTTTTCCTTCTAACTCATCAAGTTTCTACAACATATGATGTCTTCCTTCTAACTCATCATGTTTCCACAACATATAATGTCTTCCTTCTAACTCATGAAGATTCTACAACATATAATGTCTTCCTTCTAACTCATGAAGTTTCTACAACATATAATGTCTTCCTTCTAACTCATCAAGTTTCTACAACATATGATGTCTTCCTTCTAACTCATCAAGTTTCCAAAACATATAATGTCTTCCTTCTAACTCATCAAGTTTCTACAACATATAATGTCTTCCTTCTAACTCATCAAGTTTCCACAACATATAATGTCTTCCTTCTAACTCATCAAGTTTCCACAACATATAATATCTTCCTTCTAACTCATCAAGTTTCCACAACATATAATGTCTTCCTTCTAACTCATCAAGTTTCTACAATATATAATGTCTTCCTTCTAACTCATCAAGTTTCTACAACATATAATGTCTTCCTTTTAACTCATCAAGTTTCTACAACATATAAAGTCTTCCTTCTAGCTCATCAAGTTTCTAGAACATATAATGTCTTCCTTCTAACTCATCCAGTATCTACAAAATATGTCTTCCTTCTAGCTCATCAAGTTTCTACAACATATAATGTCTTCCTTCTAACACATCAAGTTCTACAACATATAATGTCTTCCTTCTAACTCATCAAGTTTCCACAACGTATAATGTCTTCCTTCTAACTCATCAAGTTTCTACAACATATAATGTCTTCCTTCTAACTCATCAAGTTTCTACAACATATGAAGTCTTCCTTCTAACTCATCATGTTTCCACAACATATAATGTCTTCCTTCTAACTCATGAAGATTCTACAACATATAATGTCTTCCTTCTAACTCATGAAGTTTCTACAACATATAATGTCTTCCTTCTAACTCATCAAGTTTCTACAACATATGATGTCTTCCTTCTAACTCATCAAGTTTTCAAAACATATAATGTCTTCCTTCTAACTCATCAAGTTTCTACAACATATAATGTCTTCCTTCTAACTCATCAAGTTTCCACAACATATAATGTCTTCCTTCTAACTCATCAAGTTTCCACAACATATAATGTCTTCCTTCTAACTCATCAAGTTTCCACAACATATAATGTCTTCCTTCTAACTCATCAAGTTTCTACAATATATAATGTCTTCCTTCTAACTCATCAAGTTTCTACAACATATAATGTCTTCCTTCTAACTCATCAAGTTTCTACAACATATAAAGTCTTCCTTCTAGCTCATCAAGTTTCTAGAACATATAATGTCTTCCTTCTAACTCATCCAGTATCTACAAAATATGTCTTCCTTCTAGCTCATCAAGTTTCTACAACATATAATGTCTTCCTTCTAACTCATAAAGTTTCCCCAACATATAATGTCTTCCTTCTAACGCATCAAGTTTCTACAACATATAATGTCTTCCTTCTAACTCATCAAGTTTCTACAACTTATAATGTCTTCCTTCTAACTCATCAAGTTTCTACAACATATAATGTCTTCCTTCTAACTCATCATGTTTCTACAACATATAACGTCCTCCTATCCCATCAAGTGTCTACAACATATGAGATATTCCTCCTAAATCATGAATTACCTACAACAGTGGTTCTCAACCGGTGGGGAATTCCCCCCAGGGGGGAATTGTAGGGTTTCCAGGGGGGGAATTAAGATTATTTCTAGATTGTGTTAATACAAGAATCGATTACTTGATATTGTTTTTCCCTTCATACTTTATGGCTCTGTACGTATCACCCTTCTGAAATTCATTTTATAACGTAAGTAGATCCGCAAATCACATTTTATGTAGATGTCTAGACTTGTTTTAGTATGTGCTATTAAATTTAGCTTCAATTATTACTATACTATGTATGGGCAGGGGGAAATTTTTAGGAAGGAAATGCAAAGATATGAGGGGGGGGGGGGGAGGGGAATGACGTCCTAAAAATATGGTGAAGGGGGCAACAGGCCAAAAAAGGTTGAGAACCACTCTGCCTACAATATATGTCTGTCATCATAGTAACCAATCAAATCCCAACAACATATGACTATCTTCGAAGTAATCAATTAAATTTCAACAGTACACGACTATCATCCTAGTAACCAATAATATTCCTTCAACACATGTCTGTCTTCCTAATAACCACTCAAATTCCTACAACACATGTTTGTCTTCCTGATAACCACTCAAATTCCTATAACACATGCCTGTCTTCCTGATAACCACTCAAATTCCTATAACACATGCCTGTCTTCCTGATAACCACTCAAATTCCTATAACACATGCCTGTCTTCCTGATAACCACTCAAATTCCTATAACACATGCCTGTCTTCCTAATAACCACTCAAATTCCTATAACACATGTCTGTCTTCCTGCTAAACGATTAAATTCCTAGAACATATTACTGTCAGCCTTCTAATTCACCAGGTTCATAATATGCATGTCTTCCTCCTAACCCATTACGTTTCTATAACAAATGTCTTGTCTTTCTTCTAATACATCAAATTCTTACAACATAAGACTGCTTTCCTTCTATCCCATCAGGCTCCTATAACACATAACATAACGTCTTCCCCCAATTCCCATCATGTGTCCCATAATGTGTTCAACATAAGCCTGTCTTCCTCCTAACTTATCAAGTACCATCAACATATCACTGTCTTCTTCTTAACGCCTCTAGTTCATGCAACATCTGACTGTCATTCTCCCTTCAGTTTAAGTTCAAATACCACATTCTAACAGTGTATATCTCATTATATCCTCAGTTTTCAGAAAATGCAGTAAAACGTTCCCAGATCAATAGACAAAAACGACTGACTGCCTGCAGACCAGGAAAATGTCATTTTTGTTTATTGAGCAATGTGTTGATCTGATGTAGCAAAAACCAGCAACAATTTCACAGTAGGGTAAGGCAGGCATTAAGATAATCAATATCTCAAAACAGGCATTACAACACTCTACTTATGTTATTATTCTTGGATGATTCTAGTGTTGACTAAATACCTTTCAAGTGACTCTGTTGAGCTATGCTGGTGGGGTAGCCAAAGGTAGGAGAAGGAGAGGACTTGGTGAGGGGATGGTCATGAACAGAGGAAGGCAGGGAGGACTTTGTTGGTAGGATGTGTAGATAAGTGCAGGGAAAGATATGGATTATGTTGGTGGGATGTGTAGACGTCTGCAGGGAAAGATAAGGATTCTGCTGGTGGGATGTGTAGACGTGTGCAGGGAAAGATAAGGATTCTGTTGGTGGGATGTGTAGACGTGTGCAGGAAAAGATAAGGATTCTGCTGGTGGAATGTGTAGGCATGTGCAGGGAAAGATAAGGATTCTGTTGGTTGGATGTGTAGGCATGTGTGGGAAAAGATGAGGATGTTGTTGGTGGGATGTGTAGACATGTGCAGGGAAAGATAAGGATTCTGTTGGTGGAATGTGTAGACATGTGCGGGGAAAGATAAGGATTTTGTTGGTGGAATGTGCAGTGAAAGATAAGGATTCTGCTGGTGGGATGTGTAGACGTCTGCAGGGAAAGATAAGGATTCTGCTGGTGGGATGTGTAGACGTGTGCAGGGAAAGATAAGGATTCTGTTGGTGGGATGTGTAGACATGTGCAGGGAAAGATAAGGATTATGTTGGTGAGATGTGTAGACATGTGCAAGGAAAGATAAGGATTCTGTTGGTGAGATGTGCAGACATGTGTGGGAAAAGATAAGGGTGTTGTTGACGGGATGTGTAGACATGTGCTGGGAAAGATAAGGATTCTGTTGATGGAATGTGTAGACATGTGCAGGGAAAGATAAGATTGTTGTTGGTGGGATGTGTAGGCATGTGCAGGGAAAGATAAGGATTCTGTTGACGGGATGTGTAGGTACGTGCAGAGAAAGATAAGGATTCTGGTGGTGGGATGTGTAGGCATGTGCAGGGAAAGATAAGGATTTTGTTGACGGGATGTGTAGACATGTGCAGGGAAAGATAAGGATTCTGTTGGTGGAATGTGTAGGCATGTGCGGGGAAAGATAAGAATTTTGTTGACGGGATGTATTAGTCAAGTTGGATGTAATTTTTCTGAAACACTTCATTCCTTCTACTGTTTTGTTCCTGGTGCTTCATATTTTTATTCTGATTTGATCAGATCACGGTTTTCTGTGTGATATTTCTGTTGCCTGTTAAGTATTCATGCTTTCTGTTTTTTGGGTCAATAAAATTGGTATTGGTTGAAACATTTGGTTTTATTTGTATATGTCTCTTGTAAACTTCTAAGTCCAAATTTCACATGCAGTTGTCTTTGGCACACTGGGGATGTGCTGAACCCATATTTTCTTGACTAAATGGATTTCAATATATGATATGGTTAGAATCATATCAGTCACATAACTTTACCTCCCAGAGAAATTTCTGCTAAGTCTGTGAGGCTGAGTTTCCTCTGAAGCCACATGAACACATAAATTCTTGTCCCGAGCTAGGTAGGTAGGAGAAGCTCATGGGCCTTTATGGCTCGGGCCAGAGGGAGAATTGTGAAGGAGGACTCTGGTGCTTTTGCTGAGATCACAAGTAGCCTGACTATGGAAGTAAGTAAAACAATAACATGGCTCGAGACACAGACATTCACTAGGGCATGTTTCCTTAGCGACTCAATGAACATGCTCCAGAGGATAGAGATGGGGGGGGGGGGGGATCTGAAGAGAATGGTTGCTGTCTCTGGAGCGGTCTCTGCTGGCAAAGATTAGTTTCATCTTCGTGCCAGGGCATGCAGGAGTACAAGGGAATGAGCAGGCTGAAAAGCTCGCAGGTAACGCTACTGTGGAGGGCGGACGTGCCATGGACCAAACTGACATTCTGAATGCTCTACGAGAAGTAAGACTTTTGCGAGAACCAAGTGATGACTGTGAATCTACAACCATGGCCAGACTGCGAGAACAGCAAATTAAAAGAGGTGTGGCCAAACAAGAACACTACGCAGGAAGCCAAAGAAGACTGATAAACCAACACAGAACTGGTGTCGTTAGCCGCTACACACTGCGGGATTTGTTGAGGAGGGGATCCGAGCACTTAAGGACTGAATGGTTCGATGTGCAATGAGGATGATCTGTTGACTAACTAACTAACCATTTATTTAGCTAGAAAAGTAATACCCTAGTACCTATGCTAGAACAGCTTCATGTGTCATAAAATGACAGAAATAATGTATCTGTGTGTGTTTGTGACTGTATACAGATGCTGCTTAATAAATATGTTAAGGTATACACAAATAACAGGTCATGACTTTATGGGATGTAGTGACCAGTCATCTTGCTCTTTGTTTTCTAAAGTCCAGTCAGTTGCTCATATTAGGACTTGGTGCATCAAGGCGTCAAACCAGTTTCAGTAACTACACCAAACAAACTCCTCAAATATAAGACTATCCTATAGGCTACCAATAAAGGGTTATCTAGAATAAGCAGAAAGACATCTACTCTATCTTAACCAGAAACTGATGAAAGTGAACAAGGCATAACTTTAGAGGAGACCTTGATGTTGCTAACAGAACTGCCACGCTGTGGACTCCAGATGTAAAGTGTGCAAAAAGCAAACCTAAAACTTTCTAGCAAAAACTGAAAGTTGCATGGTTATAATAATCTACTCAGTATAAAACATGGCATGCTACAATGTTCTGTTGTGTGTTGATGTTGTTGGATTTGATGAAGATGCCTGAAATTTATTGAAACATTCCATGTAAGCTATTTTATTTTATGACATTGCAAGAGAACAGGCTAGATTTCCTATATATAACTGTAAACTGTCTCCAATTTGTCTGCACAGTAAAATTTATTTCTTTGTCTACTGTTCATTGTGAATTTGTTTCTTTTATTCTCTGTACCCTAACTTTAATAATGATAACAAAATGTCTTCTTTCTCACATACAAGTGTTTTTGGTATTGCTGTGGTAAGATTTCCCATTTCAGACTACACCGAAAACAAAAGTCAGGCGGTCCTTGGGTACACATGTGATCTTTTCTTTTCAACTTATAACTGTGTTTTCAGGAAGATGTGGAAATTGAAACAGCTGGGCCACAAATAATAGTATAACCAACTTCATTAAAATGTCAGATAACAGAATGGGTTGCCAGTCATGATCACGGATGCCTGCAACAGGCACACAAACAAGGAGAAGGAGAGGAGGAGGAGGAGGAGGAGAAGAAGAAGTGGAAGCAGCAGCAGCAGCAGGAAGAAGAAGAAGAAGAAGAAGAAGAAGAAGAAGAAGAAGAAGAAGAAGAAGAAGAAGAAGAAGAGGAGGAGGAGGAGGAGCAGCAGCAGCAGCAGCAGCAGCAGCAGCAGCAGCAGCAACAGAAGAAAAAGAAGAATCAAAATAAGAAGAAGAAAAAGAAGTAGTAGAAGAAAAAGAAAAGGAAGAAGAAGAGGAGAAGGAGGAGCAGCAGCATCAGAAGAAAAAGAAGAATCAAAAGAAGAAGAAGACAAAGAAGAAGAAGAAGAAGAAGAAGAAGAAGAAGAAGAAGAAGAAGAAGAAGAAGAAGAAGAATGGAAGAAGAAGAAGAAGAAGAAGAAGAAGAAGAAGAAGAAGAAGAAGAAGAAGAAGAAGAAGAAGAAGAGGAGCGGCAGCAGCAGCAGCAGCAGCAGCAGCAGAAGACAAAGAATCAAAAGAAGAAGAAGAAAAAGAAGAATCAAAAGAAGAAGAAGAAAAAGAAGAATCAAAGAAGAAGAGGAAGAAGAAGAAGTAGAAGAAGAGCTGTCATTTCATTCCACCAAATGTACAAGATAAAACAAGGAACATTCTCTGTCCTTATTGACTTCTCTTAAGGAACGTGAGAGTTTGATGCTGGATTTTTGTCTTCGAGTATTAATTTTCTGTTAAAGATTAAGGGTTAATTATTCTCATTATTTTTAATTTATTTGTTGTTTTCATTTTACATTGTTATATCCTGCTGCAGTTGTGAAATCTTTTATCTGTTCACATTTTAGCTGTGGCAGGACTGGTTTGTGGTTTCTGTTATTACGACCCTGGTGTTGATCCAGCCTTATAAAAAATGAACATCAAGGATTTATTTGTTAAGGGTAATAAAATGAACATCAAGGATTTGTTATGTTAAGGCCAGGTGGCAAAGAGGGGAGCCAATCTCCCCATCTGATAATGCCACAATTTGGTGTTTGCGAAGGCTACAGAGACATTCAACAATATGAAACAGATTCTCATATCTAAACAGCTAAGTTGTGTATTAAAACTAAGAGTGGTCAAGTGTTACATTTACTCTACATTACTGCATGGTGCAGAAACATGGACAAAGAATTAACACTGTGAGTGTGAAACTGAAGCTTTCAATAAGTGGTTTTATAGAAAGAAAGGAGGAATATCATAGCAGCATAAGAAAATAAAGAAGTGTCACAAAAACTAAGGTTAAAGTAAATATTACTGAATGAGATCGAGGTCAGAAAATTAAGATACTTCAGCCATACAATGAAAGACAGCTCCTCGATAATAGAATGTGCTGGAGAGAAAAGTGGAGTTGAAGCGTGCACGACGAAGATGTTGCATGTGGCTGGATAACATTAAGAGATGGAATGGAAGAAGACTGAATAAGTGCACTGTGATAATAGGGACAGAAGACTCATTATAACCAACCTTCGATTTGGAGATGACAATGATGGTGATGAATACTACACACTCTGATAGCGGTCACTGCCACTAGATTACCTGTATCTTCATTTTTCTTATTTCAATTCATTAACTAACATTATAAAACTATGTCTTCATCTTTCTGATTTAAAATTATTAACTGTCAGTTTAGAAAACATATCTTCATCTTTCTGATTTTAAATCATTAACTATCAGATTAAACAATAAAAACTATATCTTCATCTTCCAGATTTTAATTAATTAACTACAAGATTTAAAAAAAAAAACTATATATTTCCCTTTCAGATTGTAATTAATTAACTTTCAGACTATAAAACTTTATCTCCACTTTTGTGATTTTAATTAACTATCACATTTAAAAAACATGCCGTAGCAGAATTAATTTATTCAAGTGTTTTTCAACTAGAAGTATGACTATAACTTCAGTTGTAGTTGTACAGTTTTCAACAAGAAGTATGTCTATAACTTCAGTTGTAGTTGTTCAGTTTTCAACTAGAAGTATGACTATAACTTCAGTTGTAGTTGTTCAGTTTTCAACTAGAAGTATGACTATAACTTCAGTTGTAGTTGTTCAGTTTTCAACTAGAAGTATGACTATAACTTCAGTTGTAGTTGTACAGTTTTCAACAAGAAGTATGTCTATAATTTCAGTTGTAGTTGTTCAGTTTTCAACTAGAAGTATGACTTTAACTTCAGTTGTAGTTGTTCAGTTTTCAACTAGAAGTATGACTATAACTTCAGTTGTAGTTGTTCAGTTTTCAACTAGAAGTATGACTATAACTTCAGTTGTAGTTGTTCAGTTTTCAACTAGAAGTATGACTATAACTTCAGTTGTAGTTGTACAGTTTTCAACAAGAAGTATGTCTATAACTTTTGTCTTGGACATTTTAATTTGATTCTTTTTTAATGTTGAGAAAATGATTGGATCTTCACATGGTGATTAAAATACTTGCTGGAACAAATTACACCAGAAGACTAATTGTCTTAACAGACATCCTAAACAATTGTACTGTAAAACAACATTAACCTATGGCAACATATCCTTCACAAGATACTTTTAAAATGTGATCTCTTGTTTACAACTTTACAATAAACAGACAATTTCTCTTTGACTCTCTATGTCCCAGGAAATTATTACTTTAAAGTTATCACAATCTGGACCCAAAGGAATTAAACCAACAACTGAGGCAGAATAGGTACAACGGTCTATCAACTGTCTGTTACAGAAAGGACTGCTGTAATAATTGCCTGGGACAGTCGAGTTAAGAAAGCAGAGAAGTGTTGGCTACATAAGGACCAATTAATGAACACACCTTGTTCGCAGCCAGCACAAAGGCATGGTCCAGAAAGTTCTTCCTAAACTGATGCTGAGAAGCATGACAGGGAAAGCGGAAAGAATGAAGACAGGGTCATTGATAAACATATGGTGAGTTGGTTTGTATAAAAAGTGCAGCATCACACATGAATAAATCGGGGGCATAAAGAAGAAAATTTCGTGCTATAAACAAAAACAACTGTTTCACAGTTTCATGTCATAAACAAAAACATCTATTTCACACAGTCTCTTGCCATAAACAAAAACATCTATTTCACAGTCTCTTGCCACAAACGAAAACATCTGACTATTTCACACAGTCTCTTACCATAAACAAAAATATTCATTTCAATCTATGTCATAAACACAAACATCTGACTATTTCACACAGTCTGATGCCATAAACAAAAAAATCTATTTCAGTCTGTTGTTATAAACAAACACATCTATTTTATAATCTTATGTCACAAACACATCTATTACAATCAGTCTCTAGTTATAAACAAAAACATATAACTATTTCAGTCTCATGTCATAAACAAAAAGATCTGACTATGTCACACAGTCACTTGTCATAAACAAAAACATCTATGTCACAGTCTCATATTATAAACAAAAACAAACACATCTGATAGTTTCACAAAGTCATGCCATAAACAATAAGTAATTACCATTCAAATATACAACAGAAACCACTAAATGGTTAATCTGTGCACCTAATTACTCAGGACAATAATGGAGAAACAGAAACAAAATAGTTTAACCCAAATTTGCTCTCCTTATTCAGACAGCATTAGCAGACTGCCGAGGCAGTAGCAGGGGTTTAATTCCCAGTAATGACAAGTTTATTACTTTTTTACCTGCACAGCTCTAGGAGCCTGGGTAGCCAATAGCTAGCATTTTTACCTGCTGGCCAAGTGATTATGTGGCCATATTCCCTTAGAGGTGAGGAATAGTTTTCACTGACCTGTCTCCCAGGTCGACCAAGTGTAACATGGGAACCACGGAATGTTCTGCAGAGTAAAGGCAGCTGGTGTGACACTGACCACACTGAGTGCCGGCTGGGCTACAACTATGGAGTCAGCACCATATACCCATTACAGCAGTCCCCATGGTATGAGAAAGTCCCCATGGTATGAGAAAGTCCCCATGGTATGAGAAAAGTCCCCATGGTATGAGAAAGAGGTCCTTAACTTTTTACAGTCTACTGTTAGCACAGCTCTGGGGCTGATCCAGCCTCACAAAATGGGTTCTGGATAATTGTCTAGGAATTGTTGCAAGAAAGGGAATTGACCACAAACCTCATTATGCTGTGGCCTTGAATATGTGGAGGCCTAACATTTCACATCCCAAAGGCAAAATCTACCTTAGGCAAAATCTACCTTACTGACTGTTTAATTGGGGCAGATAGGTCTCCATGGTGAACTGTTAAGTCCTGAAGGCCCTGAGCTCATTTCCAGACTGCCTAGTTCAGACCACATTGCAATTTTTCCAGAGATGCCTGTGGGGTTATCACTAGAACTACAGAGTTTGTGATCTGTGTGATACTCATGGCAGGTGACATGTCATTCTACTAACAGACACCAAGCCAGATGGAGCAGAACCTAGTGCAATGAAGTTGACTCTCAAACCCTTACCTTTAACCTTGGGGCAGTGAAGGGCAAGGCTGAGTTACTGGGTAAAGACTACCAAACATACATTAATTTTATTTTGTTTTTACTGCTAAATGTAGTTGCACAGGCTTACTGGGTAAGCAGTCCTTTATAACTGCAACATGCGTCAGATTGTGAAGAGTATTTTGTATGTATGTGTGTTAAATTTTGACAACACCCTTTAATGCCATTATAAAAATGAAGATTACTAGGCAAGAATTATTGAACAAACATTAGTAAAACATTCAGAGACACAGCACAACCAGGAAAATGATGACAATAAAACACTTGTATATGTGAATAATCAGAATTCTTGAAAACTACACAATAAAATAGAAGTGGATCTTAAAAAGGAATGGCTACTTCAAGAAAATTATCAAGAAAGCTATGAAAGACAACAATGTACATTAAGATACCCCAAGTAGATTATAAAATAGTCACAGCACATTACATTAGGAGTTTCATAGAAAACTATGACCAGGAAGTTAGAAAATACAAGATGAGACTTGCAGTAAGTAGCACAGATAAATTTAAAAGACATTTTAACAAGTATTATTTAGAAGACCTAATGAAATGCTTCAAGATGTCATCTACTCCATGCCATTGCCATTGTAGAAAAAGGTGTATATATATATATTATATATATATATATATATTATATATATCTATATATATATTATATATATATATATATATATATATATATATATATATATATCAGTAAAGCAAGTAGCACATTAAAACATTAAAAAAACAGATTATATGAACACAGAACTGCCTTTAGGAAAGGAACCAGAGAATAGATAACAGTGGACAGTGGACCATTATTTCTCATGCTCAAATTCATGCAATCCACAGTTTAGGAACACAGATCGTGGGCAAAGAGAAAAACGCCTATTAGAGAAAGGTAAGGAATCATTACAAATAGAGAGGTTAGGTCAGCTCAATCTGGGTCCAAAAAGGGTATTTCAATTTTAATTCACTGCAACAAAGAAGAATCCCTTCGAGCCTCATTTGCATCGGTCCGGCAATCATTTTCCGGTTTAGTGTTCGGTGGACTGCTAGACCGATCGATGGATGTTTTTTTTAAGTTTTGGGCCCATAGAGCCCTCACTGTTGTCGACAGTGAGGGCCCTACAGGCCAAATGAGGCTTGAAGGGATTCTTCTTTGTTTGCAGTTGTTTGCGGTGAATTAAAATTGAAGTACCTCAAAAGTGTCAAGATAGGCATTATTTGGAATTACACTTTTCTTAACAGAGTGTTGGGTGGAAATCAGAGGTGTCCAGAACATTAAGGAATGATAGTCGTGGAGAAATATTATCACGGAAATTGTGACGTGACGATAATTGCCACATTATCAAAATTACATAAAGATAAATATACAAACAATTGAAGTTTTTATGTCAAAAGGAAGTGACTGGTGATGTTCTTATTTTGTATGATATATGTATTTTCAAGTAGGGTTATTAGAGCCTGAAAATGAGAGCAGGAAAGCTCTCGAAACATCACTTAGTTGAGTTGATCGTTGTGTCTGTATAGTCAAGTACAGTTTTTACATATGAAATGGAGAAGTCACTGAGCTTTCATAAACAATTATGTACTTAGTATGGCCTTGACGTACTGAAAGTTTTAGATATCCGGATAGATTGTCTGGCAAGAAAATTAGCCAGTTTAATATTTCTCATTACCTGTAGGAAAGGTGGTTTCATCCTGAAACGGCTTTGTCTAACAAACCTGTGTCCTTCTTAGCAATCTAAGAAATTATTCAGGAGATGAAACTAGCCCTGTTGAGAGAACACAGCAAAAAATGTGACACAAGAAGTATCACTTTCTAGCTGAAAAGGTGAAAATGAACACACTATCCAGCAGATTGTGTTGCAATCAGATGGTCTCTAATGAAGAACTCTACCAACTTCATGGCAAGCAGGGTTTTTCACAAATGCATGAAGCCATGGATAAGGTCAAGGGTCATAGACTAAGTCGAGGCAGGTCCTGGATGGCACAGGCGGAAATATCTATACGTCAGGTGTGCGATTAGAGACCATCAATCGTGAAAGAGAGTGGGTTGAAGTTCCGGAAGACATGACAGACTGTACAATGTTCAATAAGTAAGCACCTGGCGTCGGTTGCTATCAACAGTAGGCTTGTGTCACAGGAACAGCAAGCCGTTCCAGAGCGAATGAGGAACGCCCAGTGCTATTGCATCTAGGCCGCTAGCTTTCACCTTCACTCACTACAGTTGCTAGATGACGTACAGGTGCTACCTAAGGACACCATGGCACGCCAGCACCAACCACCCATTGCAGCAATGCGTGGAGAAAGGCAGAACAGGACAGCACAAGCTAAAGGATAAAGAGTTCCAGTATGACAGTACAGCGACAGATGCTTGGGTGAGCCGTCGAGTAAAATACAGACGTACAAGCGCAGACCGTTCGCGCAGAAGAACTTCAAAAATCTGGCGAGCAGCCACTGTAGTGCGAGCTTCGAGAGTGGTGAAGCTATGGGTGATAAGCGTATGCTCTGTAGCGAGATGGCAAAATGCACAAGAAGAACAGAGCTGGTCATCCTAAGTCTGCTTGACACTTATAGAAAGAGAGATGCCCACACAACAATTAAGCTATTTCGAAAAAAACTGGTCACCGGTGCGTTAAACATGCCGAAAATGGGCAGAGGCTTTCGTCTGTGTCAAAGAGTCTGTAAAGCACAGACAAGTCACTGAAATTGTTCTGGCGATCATAATAAAAGCCATGAGTGGTGTCTAAGTCAAGAATAAGAGCATTGACTTCCAAGGTGCTGACCTCATCTGTTGCTGAGGACGAGGACAGTGGGCAAAGCCGTCTTTGAACGATATCTTGAGCAGAGCAACCAGACGTACATGGAGGGCGGAAATCTTTTTGCCAGGAGGTCCACCCGACAGGTGCAAGGCCCAGAACACTTCGGATGAAGGAAACGTGACAGTGAAAGAATCGAGGCTGTGCTTTCGACGATCAAAAACAGATTGCTCAAGGTCCTGATGGCATAAGATACGCGACATAAAATAGAGTTTGCACTTGCCTACCGACAATCGAGCTAGAGAACTAGCAGACATAGTACACACCAGTATCAGGGAGTGCAGCATCAAAGTGAGGAATGCGTTACACAGCTATTGATTCCCTTGCCGAAGCCTGACAAAAGACCCCCCCCCAAGAAAATCACGGAATATCGATTATAACCATGCCTAGAATACCACAAAGGCAAGCTAGCTGGAGAAGAGTAATTGCCAGAAAATAAATCAAGACCAACTAGAGAGGCAAGGTAATGGTATTCCACATACCTGCAGATGTAAACGCGGTAAACGTCCAAAAAGAGAAACCTGCGACCAATGCCAGCCAGTCTTGCCACGATGTGTATAGGAAGCTTCCACTCAGGCACTGAAACCGTTAAGCTGCCAGCCGATGATCTTTGAGACGCACAAAGAGTACCACTGGATTTTTTGTATTGCTTCTCAGCTTACTTGAACTAACGTAAGTCCATTCCTCCTTAGTTGGATCGCATGCACTCTCTTCCAACGGAAGTAGTTTTAGCAGTGCGCCAGTTCGGAGCTTCGGAACAACAACAATATATCCTGCTACCACAGAGACTCACATTATCTCCGGTCACTAGTCAACGCCTACACAGATGAGAATCCCAGTGAGCAGATCACTGGACTTGCGCAGGGACCTTGTCATTATGCCGTAGATGTTTTAAGTTATCGTCAGGGTAAGAGATAGAGAGGAGGTGCTGTTGGGAACTACAAACACCGAGCTCAATCGCCATAAGTATTTGGTAAATAGACCTAGGCGTTTCTGTGATGAAGCTGGGCAAATTGGTCAACCCCAACAAGGCAACAGTGACGGTTCTCGCTTGAATAAATCATCATGTCAGCATACAACATCAACGCTAAGCCGTGTTAAGAGACGGGTGGAAAGAAGCAGGCAATGAATACCTGGGCGATATCGGTTTTTTGATCGGAAGCCTTGCTCTATAATGTGCACATAGACCAGGTGATAACAAAGGCCAAGCGGGTATTCGCAGCGTATGACGGGTGATGCGTCAGCAACTGATCGCAGCGCATCTATGTGGGGGTTTTTGGGGGGGGATTCTTGTACGAGGGGCTGGTCATGTCGTTTGGAGATGCAATGGCAATCCTGACTTGTTTCAGCCATAAGCAGATAGAAAGTAGGCAAGGATACAGAATGAAGCTATGCCCGCATTATTCTTGATGTACAAACACCCATGAGTACAGCTGCAGTGCCCGTCGATGCCGCTACTTCTTTGATT
>JACEFZ010027970.1:102500-252043 GCA_014155875.1 Cepaea nemoralis | reverse complement strand
GAGTATAATATTATTCATCTTGGTATAAATTAAATTCTTTAAGAACTCACCATTCCAAATCATTGTAGATTTAGTTGCTTAAGAATTAAATGTACACTTGGATTCCTGCTTATACATTAAATCCGTTATTTACTTTGGGAGAAAATAAATTCACTAGGTTTATTCTTAATGAATAGCTTATCTATAAACTATAACAGTTAAATTAACTTCTTAAGACTTCACCACACGTGTTCACCAGTAGACTTACCCACTCTTCTTCTGGGAAACTGAACTCACAACTTATCTAAGATTTAAAATAAATTATTAGTGTTTACCTTCATTTAAAATGAATTTCTTCCACACTTCGGCGCCAGGATTCAGATTTTTCAAATGCGATGTCGTGGTCTGATGTTTGTCTTATCTATCTAACTTATACTAAATTATACTAAGTTGATTTTGAAGAGACTATCACTCCCTTCCTCATCGAATCTCTCCTGCGTCTTGTGTGTGTGGGTTGGTTCACAAAAACAGTCAGTTTATTTTCCCGCATGGGCTTTTATTTAGATTTCGTTGTTCCGGTGGTGACGTCACAATGGGTCGATGAAAAAGTCGGATTATCGCTGCCGGGAATGAGCGGTGTCAAACTATTTATATTGCCCGGAATAATTCACCGCATGTTACTCTTGTGAAAATATATATCACAGACAGGCAAAGTGGTAGATGAATATGCATGAGACAGGCAAAGTGGTAGATGAATATGCATGAGACAGGCAAAGTGGTACATGAATATGCATGAGACAGGCAAAGTGGTAGATGAATATTAAGACAGGCAAAGTGGTAGATGAATATGCATGAGACAGGCAAAGTGGTAGATGAATATGCATGAGACAGGCAAATTGGTAGATGAATATGCATGAGACAGGCAAAGTGGTAGATGAATATTGAGACAGGCAAAGTGATAGATGAATATGCATGAGACAGGCAAAGTGGTAGATGAATATGCATGAGACAGGCAACGTGGAAGATGAATATGCATGAGACAGGCAAAGTGGTAGATGAATATGCATGAGACAGGCAAAGAGGTACATTAATATGCATGAGACAGGTTAAGCTTTCAAGAATCTTTTAAATGGGCCATGATGAGAACAACATTCTGCAAAAGACCTGCTACATGATGATGAAAACAGGTATATCAAATTTGTTACGGATAATATCCTATCCTGTTCAATACTTCTTCTTTTGTCCTAATGCTTACGCAGCGAAGCTTTGTAGTGAGGTCAATATAATTCTCTTTTTCACATGCCTTATTGACTGTATTAATGTCATTTTTTTAAAATCTGGCCGTACACAACAACTCATGAATAATATGCCAGGGCCCAAAAACATCATCTGCGAAGAAAATAAGAGTTAATTAGAAGAGTATCACCGGCTCTGTAGTGAAGGAGTTATGGACGCAATTCAAAACACAACTGCAGGCGATTTGGCAGCAGACTGCCTTGCATTGGTTTTTTTATAAAATGGTAGAAATGCCGGTAGTTCAGAAAGCAATGCTGAACTACTGAACATGAAATTGCTGTAAAAAAAGCAGATTAAAAATGCTAGGATTAACTGACATCCTGTCAAGGATATACAACTAACTAACTAGAAAAGTATCATCTTCAGAGTTTGGTTCTAATTTCAGCTCATCTTCAGGCTGTTTTTGTTGAATATTTTACTATTTGTTTCTTCTTCATCATTCCTCTTTCAAGAGAAATGTGTCACACCCAGTTTTGGACCTCTAAGGTTGGCGTGTCTTGCTCCTCTAGACAGATTCCATTCAAGGCAACGGGTTCTATCTACACATGGACACGTTTTCTTTTCTAACAATTTTGTCTAGACAGAGGCCTTGAATGTAAGAAAGATAGTACTGAAGTGCTATATAGAACCAGTTTTGCTGTATAGCAGTGAATCTTGGAATGTAAATGAACAAATTAAGAAGAACTTGGAAACAACAGAGA
Organism: Cepaea nemoralis; assembly: GCA_014155875.1. Taxonomy (NCBI): domain Eukaryota; kingdom Metazoa; phylum Mollusca; class Gastropoda; order Stylommatophora; family Helicidae; genus Cepaea; species Cepaea nemoralis. The sequence goes on along the minus strand of JACEFZ010027970.1, from coordinate 250,067 downwards.
TGTTGTTCCTAAGACGAATGTTGTGAATTCCTGGACTGCCAGAGTAACAAATGATGATTGTCTGAAAGAGGCTAATGAAACTAGAACATTATGTACAACAATGAGAAAGAGACAAACAACTTTCTTTGGTCATGTGATGAGAAGAGAGGCATTGGAGAACATTGTGATGACTGGAAAGATGGAAGGGAAGAGAGACAGAAGCCGACCAAGAGAAATGATGCTGGATGGATTGAGAAGGTGGCATGGATGAATATCAGCAGCAGAGTTGATATGGAAAGATAGGTTTAATGCCTACACCAGCTGGCATGGCACTTGATAATGATGACGACGAACAGCCTAATGGCCTACTCCTTGTGATTTCCAACTGCCATGTGATTTTTATCCCGCACAATTTGTGCATTGGACCTCCTGTTGCTCACAATTACTTGAGAGGGTGAGGTACATGTCTCACTAACCAAGAGATCTGAAGGTTGTATGACGTCATTAGATACTAAAATTTTGAAAAATTGCCAGCCCTTTCCTGGGATTGAACATGGTACATTGTCAGATAAATATTACATTCAATTTGTTTATGAATCTTTTCACATGATAAATATATATGCTATCTTACACCCCATAACAGAAGAAGAAGAAGAAGAAGAAGAAGAAGAAGAAGAAGAAGAAGAAGAAGAAGAAGAAGAAGAAGAAGAAGAAGAAGAAGAAGAAGAAGAAGAAGAAGAAGAAGAAGAAGGAAAATAATATTGTACCCTTAGCTCTGTGTAGCTGATATGCTAGTCATGTTGTTCACAAATGGTGCTAACTCTCCTTCCTGCATCATCAAAATATCTCTGTACAGAACGCTGTCCAACACAATCTAGCTGACCTCGCAACAGACACTTATGACCGGCCAGAAACATTTCTTGCAGATATGTCAAGATTTCCTGTCCAGTTAACCTCTTCTTCTTTCGTTCGCTTGAAATATGTCTATAACTGCAATGTTGTCTCTTGTATGAATTTAACTGTCTTTTTTTAGTTCACACAGTGGTCCATAGAGTTTATCTTCCACTGTCGTCTCTCTAGGCCAGAAGGTTTGCCTAGATATGTTATACTTTGGGCAGTCTTGGAGTATGTGCTCTACTGTCTGCAACGCCAATCCACATGTGCACATGGCTGTTTCACCAATCTTGAATTTTGTATACATGTGGTTGCGTAATCTATTGTGTCCTGTTCTGAGGCGCAGAATAATGACTTGTTCTGGTGTGTCCATAACGTGGTAGTCATCTTGAGCAGGTTTTGGTGGCTTTCTGACTGATTTGATCATTCTTTTCTTTTGGTGGTATGTACGGGCACATCAGGTTGTTCTTCTTTGGCTCCTTCCTTAGCCAATTGATCAGCTCTGTCCTGCATTCTCGTCGGGTTGCTCTGCATCTGAGTGCATGGACCTCAGAGCCACATATTTTAACCCCGGGACTGCTACAGGGATCTGCAATCTTACCGGTGCTCTTTAACGTGTATACGAGCAAGATTGCAAACCTAGAAGCACCAGGGGTTGGAAGAATACTAACATTTGCAGATGATATTCTTGCATATATGCAGGGGACAGATAGGGAGTAAACAGCCCAGGAGCTGCAGACGACAGTTGACAAAGTGACTGATTGGTGCACTGAAATGAGTGCTGTCATCCACCCGGAAAAGGCGGCTTATTTGTAGTGCTCTCTGGATAACAGGATTGTGAGAGATGATGTCCCAAGCCTCACGATAGATGATAGAAGCGTCAACAGAGAGAACAAACTAAAGTATCTGGGAATCACATTTGACAGGAGTCTGTCCTTCAAGGACCATGTGGAGACGGTTATGACATCATCTGAAAAGGGACTCTTAAAACCATGGCTGCAATGGACACAGAGCAGAGAATGCTCTTCACACTATACCAGCACTTGATCCTCTCAGTGATTGATTAAGGACTAGAACTGCTCACTGTCTCAAAGAGTCAGCTGGTTAAATTGGAGCGCATACAGAACGAAGCTATGCGGGTCATTCTGGGATGCCTAGAGACACCCCGGTAGTGTGTATGCGTTACATCCTTGGTCTGCCGACTGTTGCTGGTAGGCTCAAGGTGATGCAGGCGAAGGCATACCTCAGAGTAGCTGCAGACACAGATCACCCGTTGCATGAGGCGCTGGACGCAGATAAGGGTCAGAGACTGATAAGAGGGAAATTATGGATGGCTCAGGCGGAAGATACGATCAGACAGGTGTGCATCTTGGAGAACATTAGGCGAGGAGAGGAGTGGGTCAGAGTGCCAGCGGAGCAGTCAGACTTGTGCAGAGTTATAATCACATTGAAACGTAAGTGCAGGGCCAGCAGGGGCTACTGAAGTGGAAGTCCAGCAACTAATTCAGGATAATGTTCGCCCAGGTGATGTGATTATCTACACAGATGGTTCGGTGTTGAGAGGTAGGAGAAGTGCCTGGGGATTCTTAGCAAAAGCTAATGGTCGACGTTTACTGCATGAGAGCCTGGCGTATGATACCACAACATCTAGCTTAAGAATGGAGGTGGAGGCGGTCAGTGCAGCTTTCCGCTGGATGGAGAACACGATACATACACACATCGTGATTGTAACTTACTCAGAAAGCATGCTGAGGAGGGTGAGGACAGGCTGGCTTCGTGCAGAGTGGCTTGCTTCGCTTCGGAAGTCACGGGGGCAGGCATCACCTGGATCTTTTCTCCGGGGTATGCCGGTGTGCTGGGGAATGAACAGGAGGACAGATTGGCAGGCTCGGCAAAACTTGGTGGAGTATTGATGCATGACAAGGCAGACGTGGTTGCGGCCTTGTGGGAGCACGTGTACACCTCGGAGGAGCATATGGATTATCATAGTCTGGCAAGAATGAGGCAGGGAGGAGTGACGAGGGGATCTGGCCGACGCTCGACGCTCAGAGGAAAGGCGAGACGGACATATAATCAGATTGCTACTGGAACTATTGGTGTTGGAACTCTTCGCTGGCTGCTGAGGACGGGAATGCCCCGAATGTTGTGATGTCGGTTCCTAAATCAATCAATCAATCATCTCTGTCGCTTCCGGGTATCAGTGGGATGGTATCCACTGTATGGTTACCTTATGCTGATTGCTAAGTTCAGAAAGTAGTGTCCTTAGTACTGGCAATTTCCCAGACAGGAGCGCCTCTAGTACTGATTTTGCATTTGTCAATAGCACCACAGGTTGTGTACCATTGCTGGTATTTAGTAATTTCTCTGTTGCTATCTTGATTGCCTCAATTTTAGCATCATAGTTATGGCAGTACTTTCCTGTCGGTACTCTGGCTGTGTCCCTAGTATTATTTGGGTATTCTATGTACACTCCCGCTCCTCCATTTCGAACAGCATTTTGTGCTGACCCATCTGTGTAGACTCGGAATCAGAGGTCCTATGGATATTCTACATCAAGGAAGCTGAGAGTGGCTGTCCTGCGCTGCACACTGTTCTGTTCTTCCTGGTCAAGTATTCCTCCCACTTGTGTATGGATTTGTAATGATAGTCTATGTTCATCTTTCCATGGAGCTCGCTCCGGAATAGTTGTTAGGGGGATATCAACTGTGGGCAGATCGGTGCTTTTTCTGCAGAGTCGTTTGGCCTGATGGATAAAACTACTTCTTTTCAACCGCCCGAAAGCTAGGTTTTCATATCTGTTCTTCATAGGGTGGCCTGGCAAGCTGAGGAACTTTTCTGCGTGTATTAGCGTTTTCGTATCTCTGCGCTCTCTCAGTGCTTGTGTTCTCCCCGTCTTCTCCATTTCCACTTTAAGGGTTGATCTCATCCCTCCTGTGGTGACTCTAAGTGCTTGATTTTGCACCTTGTCCAGCTCTTGTAGTCCAGTTAAATTAGATTCTTTGTTATGTAAAAATCATTTTTAACTTGTTTGTTGTATATCCTTTACAAGATGTCGCAGTCAACCTCAGCATTTGTTTTTGGCTATTTGTGATTTCTTGGCAAGTTTACTTACAGTAGTTTGCCACCGCTTTCTAAACGACCAGGACTCATAATGAATTGTATGAAAACCGAAGCAAGGCAGCCTGCTGCCAAATCACCCGCAGCTGTGTTTCAAACCGGGTATGCAGAATTACAAACTGCATCCGTAACCCTTCACCACAGAGCCGGTTTGGGTAACTTTAGGGTAACTTTAGGGTAACTGATTAAACATTTGTTTTGCCCAAACTACAACATATCCAGGCGAACCTTCTGGCCTAGAGAGACAACAGTGGAAGATAAACTCCATGGACCGCTGAGTGAAGTAAAAAATACTGTTAGATTCATACAAGAGACAACATTGCAGTAATAAACATATTTCAAGCGAACGAAAGAAAAATAATAATAATTTGTTTTGCTTTTTTATTTAAAAGACAGATTGTGTTACCATGAGGCCCGAATAATTGTGTCGATCACTCCCAACTTGATCATTGATGTGGTCAATATGTTGTCAGCTGTCTTTACTACCCGGAACATCTCATACCCATTTTAGACATGGTATACCAGGTGTAAAGTTTACTATATGTAAGGTTCACCATGTGTAACGTTCACCATGTGTAGAGTTCACCATGTGTAAAGTTCACCATGTACAAAGTTCACTATGTGTAAAGTTTACTGCGTAAAGTTCAGTGTTTAATGTTATAATGTTTGATTTCTGCTGCATGCATTTAAATGCTAATATATTTTTATGTTCATTTTCTCGAGAGGTTATCACTTGTGTGAGGTCAAATGCATGTAAACACATTGAACAAATTGACAGGGGGCATCAAAAAAGCAAATAATGCAATATCTAGAAAGTGACAGTATTAATCAAGAAAATACTTGCCAATATGGGATGCATTTCTCCGGGGCCCTTGTTCGAAGGCAAACAGTCGACTGCTGTGTTGAATGTTTTACTGGCATGCTTAAGCTGAAAAACCAAAGAAATATGACATTGTTGATAATTTAAAGGTGATCATAAGCAAATGGGCGTGTTATAAAGTGAATCCATGCATCTCTGTCTCTTTCTCTCTTTTATAAAGTGAATGCTTACATCTCTCTCTCTCTCTCTCTCTCTCTCTCTCTCTCTCTCTCTCTCTCTCTCTCTCTCTCTCTCTCTCTCATACTCTCTCTTATAAAGAGAATGCATGCACTTCTCTCTCTCTCTCTCTTTCTTATAAAGTGAATGTTTGCATCTTTTTCTCTCTAACACTTATACATTAAATGCATGCACCTCTCTCTCTTATAAAGTTAATACATGCATCTCTCTCTTTCTCTCTTTCTCTCTCTCATAAAGTGAATGTATGCATCTCTCACTCTCCTTTTTTCTCTGGCATTATCTAGCCAATCATGAACAAGTTTAAAGATAAGGAAAGAATAATTACTCAACCAACAAAGATGAATGAAGTTTCTTCTAGAAGTATGATGAGGTGCAGAGAAAGCAGAAAGGGGTGGATCATCAACTTAAATCGTTTTGTCGAGGAAAATCTCCAGAATTTGCACCTGGAAAGTTAAAACTTTGTAGGTTAGAACTATGAAACCTTTTTCATTCTGTCCAGCTTTAAAAAGTGTATCCACTCAGCCCCGACAGTGGTCCCCCTGTTTGCTTGCATTCTTGCTACATCCACTATGGCTGCCAACGCAGTGAGTATTTTGTTATAGCACATTGTGAATCAGCCTTGTCCAACGGGTACCTTTCGCGTAGACAGCACATGTTTGAGTGTCTGCTTCCTTCAACTGTCTTAAGCATCAAAATTACATGCACAAACAAACTGTGTGTGGTAAACACAGGCAACTTAGGTAGGTCAGCATAGCCGAATAGGTAAGACCGTGTGTTCTTAAACATCTGGTGTGCTGATGCCGAGGTAAGGGGTTCAGCCCCTACACAGGACAGTTGGACTAAAATGTTGACCTATCGTCTTTGACTTGAAATGTTAATTATAAGTACCCCTGAAGTCAGAGTGGGTTCCCCTGATGGCGAGGGACACTGTTTATATGTAAATCTAATCTACACGCACAGTTCAGTCAAGAACTACTAGTCAAGTATTACTATCCTCGATCAACGACTTAAACATCTTATCTCAGTTAACTATTTCTTGTATAGCGGTGTATTGTATCATCAACAGCACCAACCACCATTTATATAAGTGTCTTTCCACAGCAAAAAAACGCCAAGTTAGCTAAACTCCGTGCCCCTATCCCTACTCCCTCCCCATCTCCTCTCCCGATTCTTCCTGCCACCGGCTCAGCTTAGTTGTGTGCATACCCCCCGACCTTTCCCTTATCGGCACCGGAGAAATCGGTCCTCAGTAAAGGGCTCCTGTTCATACTTCTGCGTCCCACTGGCGACAGATATGCGACCATCGTTTCCATCGCACTCTCAGGCTGAAATATCACTTCAGTAATCAACATCAAAGGGAAAACTCCTTGGAGCCCTCCGACCACTTCTCTCACCTCTCCAAACGCAGTTCCACTTGCGTTCCCAATCCATGGGGCATCTAAGGCCCTGGATCTTTATATCGAAAAAATAATTTTCAACGTACAACAATTAAAATTCAAGCCACTACGACACTGCAACCTTTCCGCGGAGGAACAACGGGCACTCACACAGTTGAAACGTCGTGAGGACATAGTTATCAAGCCTGCCAACAAGGGAAGGGCGTTAGTGGTTTGGAGGCAAGACTTGTATATACATGAAGGCAACAAGCAACTTGGGGATGTAACCTTCTACAGAACACGGGCACAAGATCAAGGTCAGTAACAACACCCAGGTCAAAAGCGTGACTAACGCCATCATCAAGCAGAGCCTTTTGCCCAGCTCTGCCACCTCGCTGATCATCAACGACAGTTGCTTGGGCAAACCCACCTTTTATGTGCTGCCTAAGACACACAAGCTAGGGAACCCAGGTAGACCTATCGTCTCGGCCTGCTCTTGTCCTACTGAACGGATTTCAGAGTTCCTATACAGCATGTTTCAGCCGTTGGTTGCCAGTCTCCCTTCATATATCAAAGACACCAAACATGCTATCTCTATCTTCGATTCCATAAGTTTCACAACCCCTTCTCAGTACCACATCTTCACTTTATATGTGACTTCACTCTATACATCCATTCCCCACTCTGACGGCCTCAAAGCCTTGGAATGTTTCTTGGAGAAAAGGCACAACCCACCATAGCCACTGGACCATTGCTGCGTGTGTATGGACTATGCTTGAGTTCAAAGCGAGCGAACGCAAACAAAACAAAAACAAGAAAGACAAAAAAATACAGGCAACTTACAAACTGGCTCATGCAATGTGGCAGACAAATAGTAATAGGCTCCTGCTCATGGTTTATCCTGGTCACAAATATCTGCCCTCTGCCTGGTTTCCATGGGTCAAAATAAGTAATGGTCATTGTCGCGAAATGCCGCATTTACATCACAGGACATTTTTGGTTCACTTTTAATGGCCCATGTAGATAAATTACAGAAGAGGGAATGAAATTCTCTATCATAAAGAATGCTGGGGCAAGGTAGTACACACATGGTACAAGACATACAAGTACGAGCATGAGCACACGGACATGGTCTGTGGCCATGTAAGACTGACCCTTCACTCTCAATAAACACAAGGTGTGGAATGACAATCTAAGGGAAGGTGAAACTGACTCAGAACTGATAATTAAACCACACTGTAGAGCAGGCGTGAAATATGGCCTACAAGCTACCCAGCCAGTCAAACTTCAAGGTGGTACATGTCAAACTGATAATTACACCCCACTGGCGGGCAGACTCAATGGACTGTGAAATTGATCTGTGGCTCGCAATTCAAACCCGTCCAGGTGTGACGCTATGGTGAAGACCAGATGTTCAGAAAGAATTTATGACTGGACATGCAGGGAGATAATCTAGTCTGCCCTGTAGAGGGGTGTGAGGTTTCCGATGAAGCCAATTAAAGCAGGACTGGGGGAATGTGAATTGTGGCTGAGGACAGACAGAAAGGCGCCGAGGAGATAATTGTGTCTGCTAGACTTAGTATAAAAACCCATGCTAGACCTGTTCCTTTTAGAATAAGTCAGACATATGAACAGGTATGAACTCTCTTTGTATAAGTTTATATCCCTTGGAATGTTCTCAGTAACTTTTCAAGTCTTTTAGATTTATGTACTGATTTTCAGTCTATATCTGACCTAGGTTATTTCAAGAATTATCATTGTCTCAGGTTACTTGAGTGTGCACGAGTCTTTCTAAGTTCAGTGTACAATATCATATTGCTATAAGGGTTATTCTTACTATACAAGTAGATACCTTGTGTGACTTTTGACTTTCATTTATCATGTTAGATGTCTGTTACTCTATGGAAACTATTAGTTTCTCAGTAGTTGTAGATAATCATGTTACAACTGTTTTTGGCATTTCATACTATGTATGTAGGAATACCTTCATATGCCTAATAGTTAGTTAGTTAGTTAGTTAGTCGACAGATCATCCTCATTGCACATTGAACCATTCAATAGAAAGTGCTCGGATCCCCTCCTCAGCAAATCATGCAGCGTGTAGCGGCTACCGACACCAGTTCTGTGTTGGTTTATCAATCTTCTTTGGCTTCCTGCATACTGTTCTTGTTTGGCCTCCCCTCTTTTAATTTGTTGTTCTCGCAGTCTGGCCATGGTTGTAGATTCACAGTCATCACTTGGTTCACGCAAAAGTCTTACTTCTTGTAGAGCATTCAGAATGACAGCCTCGTCCATGGCGCGTCCGCCCTCCACCGTAGCCTCATCTGCGATGCATTATGGCTAATGTTTAAGTATATGTTGAATGTAGGTATTTGTAACTCCATTTGAATATACGATGCTAGGACTATGTTTCGTACATATTCTTTGTATGTGTATACGTCTCATTTCGTATGCACACAAACTAACTCAGGCATTATGCTATTGTGTTAAATATCACTATATGTCTAAGTTGAATGGGTATATGTATGGGTATTCGAGGTAATAAATTTATTGGGCAAATTGCTTATTGATTTCGTTGGAAGCAGTAGGGTAATGGTACAGACATGACCCACAACTGGTATAGGGTAGGTGGTGTTTAACACCTTCAGTGTGTTGTGGATGAGCGTACATGGTAACTCATGGAGGTCTTTCACAGAGCTGACTACGGCTTGTAAGCCTGGATGATCAAGTACTATTAGGATACCATTACCTACCCTGTGAGCTGCTAAACCAACTTTTGAAGGAGCGGCTGTACGACCCAGAATATCGGTATTAGCGACGGAAATAGGACGGCTGAAATGTAATAATTACAGGCTTGTGAGACAATTGAAAAGTCCGTCCCAGACTAAGACAGTATGAGAAAGGTATGTAGGGAGAAGGATAGTGAACGCAGCAGAGCTGGTAGATAAACTTTGCCAGACTGGTAATTATATATGGGTGTGATAGGATGCATGTATTACTTAGGATTGTACTGATGTAGAACTAGATATAACATTCTTGACTATTTCTTCCAAGCTCTCAATAAGAGCACCTAGGTATAGATCCCAAGAACTAGGGCCTACCAGGTATTGCCAGGACTGGCAGGCGTCAGAAGACCGGCAAGTTGTTTTCTACTGGAGAGTGGGTGGTTACTTAACCTAAGCAGAAACCTACTTCTGGCTTATCTGAACTTGGACCCCGCACACTGATCCAGATAGGATCCAGAGTTATGTATTGTATATTAATCATTTCACTTTCATGATTACTGTAGTGAATAAACTTATATGAGTTCACCATCATCATATTGACACTCATCAATTGTGTAATGACTACGGATAGACAATAAATGTTGTAGTTTGTTTTAACTCATAGTTCAGTTGTTATACTTTTAATTCCAATTGTGCACACGTATTGTGTGTGTACATTGGTGGGGGTTTAATTATCTACCAAGGAAGGGAAATCAGTCGGAGGGGATAATTTTCACTGGCTAGAAATCCTTCTGGTGATGTAAACCTAGTCACTTAACTTTCCCTTTTTCCACTCCATTGCGAATATTTAGACCAGCTAAATACGAGCCACTTGTAGCTGTACTCTTGATATTCATGGGCTTAATCTGTAGTTCAGCCATATAGATTTTGTCCGTAGTCAATTTCTGACTATTTGGAGTTGCTCGCCAGTGAATAATACATTCGACTAGGCGGTTGCGCTCCCCCACTTCCGACAGTCATCTGGACCACGGTCCAATCTGAAAAACCAGATTATACATATTTTTTTTTAAATTTAACAACAAGAATCATGACAAATTACTTAAAGACACTGAGTATGTCACCTAATTTATGCCTTTTAGCCATGCCATAGCTGACAGCCATGCCATTGCTTTTTTTCATTGTTCTGTTTTGCAGTGCTAATGTTTTCATTGTCTTTTTTTGTATTCCTCATTTTTTTTTCATTGCTCACTTTTGCATGGAAGCCTCTGAATACCAGAATTATTTTAAAAATTTTGCACTGGTCCAGAATCATCTGTAATTATGTGGCCAAAATATTTTAGTTTCTGAGATATGATACAGTTTGTGAGCCAGTTGTTTTAATGTTCTGGAAAGTGTAATTACTATTTCTTACTGATGCACTGTAATTTAGATGTTGGGGATGTAGCTCAGTGGTAGAGCCTTGCATGTGAAAGGCCCCGGGTTCAATCTCCGGCATCTCCACAAGTTATTTTTAGAAATGTGTGGCTGCTGGTTTTCTAATTACTGCCGCTCCATAGGCGATGATTTTTCATGACGGACTTTTGTGTTGGCATTCTGGCGACGGCATTATGCATAGTATATCTGTGTGAGCTTGTTGGTTTGTTGAGACTCTTGTCTGTTCCACTTTTCACATGGGGCAGTGAGGAGCAATTTGTGAGATATTCACTGGCACAGGAACAGAGTATTATGGGGTGATCCTTTGATATGAAGTTGGAACCACAACTAACTAACTAACTAATCTAGAAATGTTTCTGTAAATTAAGTCATAAAATATTATTTCTCTTCTTTAGTGCTTGTAAAACAGAGATTATTCACACTGTTACCAGAGCAAAGAGTTACATGTTCTTTAAATTTACAATGAGAAATGTCACATACAAGCTACCAAATAATAATCGTAACATGTAGGAAAATTAAATAGAATGAGATCTAAAGACACATGAAGAAGAGAATTAGAGACATGATTAATGTGAGAAAAAACATGGAGGAAGCTGCAGGAGATGTCAAATGATAGGATGGCTTGATATGATGTTGCAGTTCATGAGATATTACTAATGTGTCACTGTACAAGAGTGAACCACAATGTGTGGACATATGATACATCAGCATTTATGAGCCATGGTTGGAGACGGTTAACCAAATAGTAGACGCCACATGTTCTGTTGGTTCAATCTTTATTAACTCTTTCAGTGCCAATTAAAAATTGGTAATTGGTGTGGGATTTGCCATTAAGTCGGCCCTGGTCGGCAAATTAGCTGGATTTCCAAAGGCTATAAACGACAGGCTCATGACCATGAAGTTGCCTCTGCTGAATGGAAGGAAGCACGCAACCATTTTGAGTGTCTACGCACCAACCATGACCAACGAAGATGATGTCAAGAACATGTTCTATGAGGACCTGCACAATGTATTAACATCTGTTCCCAAAGGAGACAAACTTATACTCCTTGGGGATTTCAATGCCAGAGTAGGCACGGACACCACCTCTTGGAGTGGCATTATTGGAAAGCATGGAGTCGGAAATTGTAACAGCAATGGACTCCGCCTCCTTCAGACATGTGCCGAACATGATCTCCTGATTACGAACACAATTTTCCGTCTCCCCATGAGAAATAGGACATCGTGGATGCACCCTCGCTCGAAACACTGGCACCTCATTGACTATGTCATCGTCAGGAGGAGTGACAGACAAGACGTTCGAGTGACAAAATCCATGTGTGGTGCCGAATGTTGGACAGACCATCGTCTCATTGTCTCGAAAATGAACATCCACATCAGGCCACCACGGCGTCCTCAAGGGGCGAAAATGCAAACAAAGCTAAATGTCACCCGCCCAAACAGCAAGAAAATGCAGCAGTCGTTTGAAAATATGCTGGAAGACCGCCTCTAGCCCAATGCTGAAGATAAACAGGATACAGAAACAGAATGGAGAGCCCTAAAGGACACAATTTACAACACTGCTATGGAAATCCTGGGTCCAGCCCCCCGAAAGCATAAAGACTGGTTTGATGAAAATTCCGAAGACATCAACCAATTGCTGGCCGAGAAACATCTTCTCCTCAAGGCACATTTGAATGACCCAAAGTCAACATTAAAAAAAGATGCTTTCAAGAACATTCAGAGAGTAGTGCAGCAGAAACTTCGGCACATCCGGGACTCCTGGCTGAGCAGCAAAGCTGATGAAATTCAGGGCTTTGCTGACAGACATGATATGAAAAACTTCTATGACTCACTGAAAGCGGTCTATGGTCCTTCATCACCAGGCATAGTTCCCCTCCTCAGTGCAGATGGGGGAACATTGGTCACCGATAAGAAATAAATCGTCCAACGCTGGGCAGAGCATTTCAGCAAAATCTTAAATGCAACTTCCTTCTTCGATGATGAAACCATCAACTGCCTTCCTCAAGTTCCCACCAACGAGACACTTGATGACCTGCCAACCATAGTGGAAATAAACAAAGCCATCCAGCAACTCTCCAGCGGCAAGGCACCTGGTCCTGACTCCATCCCAGCAGAGATATACAAGGCAGGTGGGCCGGTCCTAACAGAGCAGCTTCACCAAGTCTTCACAAACATATGGGTGAACGAGACCATGCCACAAGATTTTAAGGACGCGTCAATAGTCCACCTTTACAAACGTAAAGGAAACCGCCAATCCTGTGACAACCACCGAGGCATCTCCTTGCTTTGAATTGCAGGGAAGATACTAGCCAGAATTCTTCTCAATCGCCTCACAGCCCATCTCGATCAAGTTCTTCTTCCTGAGAGTCAATGTGGCTTCAGAAAAGAACGTGGAACTGTTGACATGATTTTCGCTGCAAGGCAGCTGCAAGAGAAATGTCAGGAACAGAACTGCGAAATGTTCTCCACTTTCATTGACCTTACCAAGGCTTTTGATACAGTCAGCAGAGAAGGACTGTGGAAGATTATGGCAAAATATGGTTGTCCACGAAAGTTTGTCCAAATAGTGCGGCTATTTCATGACGGCATGCAGGCAAGAGTACAGGAAAATGGTGAACTGTCTGAACCCTTTCCTGTCACCAATGGAGTGAAGCAAGGATGTGTCCTGGCACCAACACTGTTCAGCCTCATGTTTTCAGCCATGTTGATGAATGCCTTCGAGAACGACGACATTGGAATAGACATCAACTACCGTATGGATGGAAAGTTATTCAATCTCAGAAGGCTGAAAGCTAAAACCAAAATTAACAGCGGCACCGTCAGAGAGCTCCTGTTTGCTGATGATTGCGCTCTATACGCCAACTCAGAGGCGGACATGCAACATAATGTTTCAGCTTTCTCACATGCCTGTGCCAACTTTGGGCTCAATATCAACTTGGAGAAGACTGTAGTTATGTACCAGCCAGCTCCAGGGAATAATCACATTGTGCCGAATATCAAAGTGAATGATCATAGACTAAGTGTTGTGGACAAATTCACCTATCTTGGCAGCACCGTGTCACAAGCTGCCACAATCGATGACGAAGTGAATGCAAGAATCTCCAAGGCCAGTGCAGCCTTTGGCAGACTGTACAAGAATGTATGGGACAGAACTGGAATAAGCCTGCAAACAAAGCTAAAAGTCTACAAAGCAGTTGTATTATCCACACTGCTATATGCTTGTGAAACCTGGACTGTTTATCAGCGACACGCTAGGAAATTAAACCACTTCCACACAGTCTGCCTAAGGAAGCTACTGAAGATTAAATGGCAAGACAAGATTCCAGACACTGAAGTCCTAGAAAGAGCGTCCATGCCCAGTATCCACACTCTACTGATGAAGAATCAGATTCGCTGGGCTGGTCACTTGACTCGCATGCCAGATCACAGGCTCCCTAAACGAATTTTTTACAGCGAACTGCGTTGTGGTAAACGCTCCCAAGGTGGCCAGAGGAAACGTTTTAAAGACACTCTGAAAATTTCACTGAATGCTTTTGGAATTCATCATGACACCTGGGAGGCTGCAGCCAGAGACCGAAATTCGTGGCGTGCATCATTGCGCAAAGGTGCAGTCATATGTGAGGCAACCAGGACTGCAAGAGCTGTGAAGAAAAGGCAGGACAGAAAAACCACTGCAGGAAATCCTCCTCCAGAGACGTCAAGCATTCTTTGCCCACATTGTCAAAGAACATTTCGAGCCAAAATAGGCCTTATCAGCCATCTTAGAACCCACGGCTCCACACCTTCAACCCCACTGGATGAAATAAATGGTCATCATCATTCTTGATGGACAAACAACAAAAATACAATAACCAAACAGAAATTCATGGCAGAAAATTGGAAGTAGGGGTGTGTCACAATAATGCTTTTAAAATGGTTAAAATGGTTGCAGATATATTGTAGTATATATCAAATTAAACAGGATTGCACAAGGAACATGACAGTGTTAATAATTAATTGATAGGTTAGAAATATTATGACAATAATGAGAGGTTTAGTAATAACAATTGAAATTAAAAAGGTAAAAATTATTTAACAACTGCACTTACCAAGGCGTTATATATAATCCACTGCAGCTAATCCAGTTAAATTTGCTTAATGCTGTTACTCACACCGCTTTTGTTCAATAATATCACAAGAACTACACCACAACACCAATAAAACATAACTAAACATAATATTTTGAAGCACATAATTTTCACACAAAATGGAAAATGTTAGTGACACATCACTCAGATTGTACTGAGAAGAAGAATATAAACACTATTTTCTATTTAGTTATAATTATTATGCTTCTAAATTTAATTATTTAAATACTCCTTAAATACTTTGTGATAGGCAAAACAAATTTAGGGGCATAAATGTGACCCATTAGCGCATTCATAATTCGACATGTGCCATCATATTATGACGAACTTTCGCTTTCAGTGGTGTTTTCCATTACTCCGAAATAATATAATTAACTGAATACTGCACGTGGTTTCAGATTTAGAATCTTTCACAAAGTCCTTGAAATCACTACAAATATAATATCTAGATTGATCTGATGTAAGTCTACGAGGCCGCATACTCGAAGGCGTTGACATTTGTGAAAAACCAAAACAAACTACTTAACACTAGTTTGTAACTGTTTTGCATATCCTTTACAGGACATCGCTGTCAACATCAGAAACTTTCAGCTGATTGTTGATTTCTTGGCAAGATTACGCTCAGTAGTTTGCCATTGCTTTCTGAGCGACCGGCTCCATACTCTCATTAGTCACTGGCGCGACTTGAACCGTTTCCAATTTTCGTGCGCTCACGTCAACCACGAGAGTATTCGGGGTTGTGGAGAAAGCTGCAAACCCCTAGGCCAGGGAGACCGGCTAACTAAAACTCAAAAATCTCACAAAAACCAATTGATGTGAACGTTTGACCTTACGATGCTGAAAGGGAAATGTTCCGGGTGTGTGAATTTTCAATTTACCGTCACTTAAAATGCGGAATGTAGCAGAAATGCATTAAATAAACCACTGTTTATACTGTTGTATTAAAAGGGCACACGGGCGTCACCGTCGGTCAACTGTGGCGATGTAAGGGCGCTTGGCAGAGAAAGAGTTAATGCGATAGTAAATTCGGTAGTACTCTGTTGGTCCAACACAACAATTACAGCCATCATGACGCATGTGCCATTGAAATATTAGTGTCTGTTCTATGATCTTATAGCGACTGGTATCGTTGGGTAAATTCTACAGCTGGTTTTGGTGCCGGCCGAAAGGTATTATTCGACCGTGGAACGGGAATGTTTGTCACTCGTAAGGGCCATGCAAAACTTTCAGCCATAATGTATGGAGTAACATTTCGAGTACAGTCAGACCATCAACCTCTGATGTATCTGGCCACCTCCCAAAAGCTCAACGGACGCTTGATGCGATACAGCCCTAAAACGTCACTGTGGAATACATTCCCGGAAAGGATAATGTTGGGGCTGACGTTTTGTCGAGACATCCGGTCCCGGAGGAATAGGCTGAGTCCACTCGGACCGAACCTCAGGCAGATAAGAGTCGACCCAGTCAACTCTCTTAAGAGAGGGCTTATGTCACACAAACGTTATCGATTCGGCCGGGTGGCCGAGGAAACAGCTCGATGTTACCCGACCAGGTCCCCTCTGAAATTATCGCCCTTGTCTGACCACTCTAAATTGTTCGGAAAACCTTGCCACGATGAGCAAAGATCAGATTGTAGCACCCATCAGACAAAGACGTCAATTGATCTGGGTTCTTGCTAGAAGCTGGCCGCGGTGTGTCCATTTTGTGCTGTTTCGGGAAGGGACGCAAGATGTCTACAAAGGTGTTAAAGTACCTCGACATCGTTGACTACATGCACATTGTGCGGTCATACGAAGGTATGTGGGTTAAGTTTTGTTATTTTAACGTGGTGTCCATAGTCGGCAACCGCGGTAGATTTAGGCTCGCGTGTAACCCTCGTTGAGCGGGAAAGTAGGTCAGGTGTCAACAGGTAGCATGGTTTGGGCCTGTAGTTAACCTTTTGGGGCCGCATAATTGTACTTAGTGGAACGCAGGACTATTTAGCGTTATTTAGCGGGGTTCCTTTACAGCCACTGTAGGTTAGGTTAAATTAATTAAGGCAAAGAAACCTTTAATTTGAGTTCACACGTGACCAGCTTCCTAAAATCTAACGTCGTAGGAGCCGGCGTGGCTGAAGGGCATACAAGGGGAACCGGAAGTCGATTAAGACGTCGTCTATACTAGGGCATGTGATATGTCTATCAACGCGTACTGACGAGGTGAATCGATTGCGCGGGTCAGCAGAAGTATCGGATGTCGTTCCAAGGTCGTGACGTGAGTTGAAGGTCGTTGTCACATGGTGGGCGGCCACTGGCTTTTCTTCTTGGCTTTCCTCACATCGGTCTTGTAGTTAATATGCCTCGACGGAATGCCAGCTTAATATATAAGTGGATTCCTGAGAGGTGGACAACTTGGGTGAATCGACCGAAGGGACAAGGCTGTTCATGACGAACAGTGACACCGTTCTATATGCTCCGGCCCTTGACGAGGGGGAGAGAACGGGGTAATGGATATCTGCTACATGGGAGATTGCCATGTATGTTACATTGGATTTTTGGATAGTGTACCTTCGGCACGGTACTACATAAACTCTGGCTGGTAATAGGAGAGTGAGCCAGAGAGATTGGATATAACCAGGAGGGGGTTCGGTTCTTCGTCAAAAGAATCGGCAGTCAATCAGAAGACCAGCCGCCACACATTTCTGCAAAAGGCACAAAAACCGGTTAATTCTGGGACATAGCCAGCCGCCATTGCTCTGAACATGGAGATCACGCTCCACAACCCCGGGCAGATTTAAAAGCATTTCACACGAAATTCACAGCTCACATCGTCGCACCACGCACTCAACTCAGTAGCAGGGCGAGACGGAACCGTAAACTACCAGTCCAACATGAGGAAAATCGAATGCAACGGTAGCCACGAGCATAAACACACAGTGGCCTTAACCGTTTCACTGCCTATCCACCATGCTGGGGACCGGAAGCCCCACTAACAATCTAGCTCTATGCTGTAGTCTCTAAGGTCAAATGTTAGTTATTTCCGGTAGCAAAGACGCACATTAAAATTCAAATGAAACATACAATATGTCCTCCTTTGTCCTCTTTTTTGTCTTATTATGTCCTCCTATTGGTGCCCACTTTCTGGCAACTCTACTTAAGGCACATTGAGCGTATGGTGCCAGACCCATATTTGCAGACCAGTCAGCTCTCAGTGGGTGATGTGGTTGGTCATCATCATCATCTTCCACTTCTGCCATCAAGCGTCGTGGGGAGGAATAATTTGCTTTCCAGCACCCGGTGGGCGGCACTAGATAGTGGAATTCTGTGTGCTTGAACAATGTCTTTGATGTCATCAAATCATTTTATTCTTGGACGTCCTCGTGGTCTCGTCGCAGATGATCTTTGATGTAAGGCCAGTGATGGTAGTTGCTGGTGTTGCATTCTAACGACATGGCCAAACCACTTGATCTTCTGTCTTTCAATAAATGTGGCACAAGGTGTTGATCCCACAGTCTGTCTGATAATAGAATTTCTTACTAGGTCTCGGATTGTTAAGTTGGCAGCTCTCCTAAGGCATCTCATTTCGCAGGTGTTGATTTTGCGAAGGTGTAGTTTGGATAAAGTCCAGGTTTGAGATTGGTAGCATAGGGTTGGTGTGAATATGCTGTTTATTATCTGTCGTTTTGCAGACATGGGTATATTTGGATGTTACAGTAATGGTGATAGTTGATATGTATGTCACTAGCTTTTTGACATCTGATTTCGATTTCTCTGTCCAATCTGCCATCTTCTGTGATCATACTTCCAAGATATTTGAATTATTTAACTTGTTTCAGAGATGTGTTATTTATCTGTATACTTAGTGGGCCCGAAGATCTGTTAACTCGCATTACTTCGGGTTTGGCTGTATTTATACTCATATTGTATCCCTGCATGTTGAACTCAGATTATTAATATGATGTTGTAGACTGCCATAGTCGCTATAAAACAGGCACTGATCGTCAAATAGAAGTTCATTTATTTCCTGTGGATCAGTTGTTTCATCTGGAGTAAAGAGTTCTAAATTTTCTGAATCTGTTCTGTCGATACTTACTTCTTTGTAAATTCTGTCCATGTAGATATTAAATAGCAGGGGAGAGAGCACACATCCCTGCATCACTCCTGTATTGACTGTGAACCTATCTGATATACCTTCTTGTGTTCTTACTGCACTTCAGCTCGAGTGGTACATGGCTATGATGTTGTTTAACAGTTGCCCTTGTATCCTATAGTCTGCAAGGACGGTCCATAATTTGTATCTGTCTACTCTATCGAAAGCCTTTTCCTGATCTACAAACACAATATTCTGCTGGTCACTATGTTCAATAGTTTTTCACATATTTGTCTAAGTGTAAATAATGCGTCAATGCAACTTTTACCTTTCCGAAAGTCGAATTGTACTTTGCTTAACTGTTGTTCAACTATGGGTCTAGCTCTTTGTTTCAATTGTTTTGCATACATTTTCCCTATATGGCTCAGGAGTGATATACCTCTGTATGTTTCGCATTCTCTCACATTGCCTTTCTTTTTCCATATTGGTACTATTATTGCCTGTTGCCAATCATCTGGGACTTTTTTTCTTCCCATGCTATATTAAAAAGTCTTGTTAGCCATTTAACTCCTGTTTCCCCACAGGCCTGAATAGCTTCTGTGGTTATTCCATCTGGACCTGGTGATTTGTTTTTAGGACTTTTCTGTATAACTGCTTTGACTACTGCGGGTATGAAATTTGGTTGTCCCTGGCTTTTAGGCACAAAAGTGAGGTTTTCTATGTTATGTGAGGGGTTAAGTAGTTCTTGAAAGTATTCTGCCCACCTTGCTAGTCTTTGTTGTGGATTAAATATCGGTATACCTCTTTTGCTGTTTATGGTGGTGGTTGGGTTATAGCATGCATCTCTGTTTCTCATTGTGTTGACACGTTTATAAAATTCACTTGGGCAGTCTTTGCTAAGGGTCGCCATCTGTTCACCGTATATTCTCCAGGATTCATCTTTAGATGCTCTAATTGTTCGTTTGGTATTACGTCGTGCTATTCTATAAGTAACAGTCTTGTTCAGATTTAGTTGTGATCCACTTTTTGAACGCTACCTTCTTTTTGAATATGCTGTCTTTAACTTCGTTGTTCCACCAGGCTGTTCTTAATCTTTTGTCTTGCCCTACTTTCTTTGTTCCACATTTATTTTCCAGTGTGTCGAGCATCGCAGCCTTGAAACATGAGTAGTAAGGGACACGCAAATGGGATAGTATTTATGGAGCAATTCGTCATTGCTCCATAATATTTTTACTATACGCAGGGTATAGCTCCGCATAGAAAATGCTCCATTTCGGCCCACATTTTTCAAATTTTCGCGGGTATTTTCTTGATTCTGGGTGACCACTTCCGGTTGTCGTGGTGACTACTTCCGGTCGCGAGGGGTGGGGCGGCGTGGGTGGCGACGGCGGCGGTGGTGGGGCGGGCAGGGCGGACAACGAGACAAGCCCCGGGCTATTGGAATACTTATATAAGTAGACCAACTAGTCACCAAGCACCTTGGTTCGAGTCCTAATGTGTGTGTGTGAGTGTGTGTGTGTGAGTGTGTTATCAATTACAGGACGTCGCATTCAGACCCCCGACGCGATCCGCCCGATCGGGTGGGGCACCCCGGTGGCGAGAACCGAGCCAGGGCACCGCAGAGGTGGGTGATCGAACCCCAGTCATATCGATCCCCTTCGATGAGGAGATAGAAGTCAAATATGACAGAAATTGATTTATTTCATCTCTCGAGCTAACCCGAGGATCCATAATTGGATGATGAATAAACTTTTACACGCTTCGACAGGTTTTCCTTACCCATGTATAACCTTTACCCGTTTGGTGGAAATCTGGTTTAAGAATATTCTAGATACAAATACAATTTTATTAAAAATTAACCCTTACACACGTAATAACGCCAAAATTTCTTGTATGTACACTGGCTAGTGGGTACGTCAATAAACAACTCTAGTCCTCATTTAAAATAAGCCATAAGATCCTGAGATAATCATTATAATATGTAATATTATTAAACACCAAAGTTATACCCCTTAATTATAAAAGTATTCCTAGGGAAAGAAATCGGATCCCTTGACTAAACCAGAATTGTCCCCCTTCTACACACTAAGCTCGCCTGATCGCCAACTTTACCTGCGAGACCAGGTAAAGATCACACGCTTCACCGAACACGCCCCGTGAGAAACATACAATGACCAGCGACAGCCGTACGAGATTAAACGATACCAGGCAAGCGGAACGCCTACGGAATTGACAATTAACATAGACGGCCTTCAATGCTTATTGTAGATAGCGATCAGAATACATCCGGGATTGTGAAGGGAATATTTGTGCAAAAAAAAAAAAATAAAAAAAAAAAAATAAAATAAAAATATAGCTTATACGAAGGTGTTATACAAATGGTTTGAAAAATGTAAATAGATATAAATGTATTTATGTATTTATTTATTTCTTTATATATGTACGTATTTCTATATCTGCCTGTAGGTTGTCCCAGTGGGTATATATATACGCACCTGTCTTGATGACTTGGTCACGCGGGATATGTGTGCGCGTCTCTGTGTGTGTATATGTGTGCGTGCGCCCGCGGGGGTGTGCTATCAATTACAGGACATCACAGTCAGTCCCAATATTCAGTGGAGTGGTGTGCTGCTGTCTTATTGAACGAACGGTCGTCATGTTACGTGCGTATGCGTACGCGTATGTACATGCGTGCGTGTGTCCTATCAATTACAGGACGTCGTATTCAGACCCAACATTGTTTGGCTGGGCGTGTGCCACCACGATTTACCGTGTCATATCACGACGAAAGCGTTGGTGTACTGTCGTGTGCCCGCATGTAGGCGTGTGTGCGTGCGCGCGTGTGTCCTATCTATTGCAGGACGTCGCAGTCAACCTCATCATTCTATGGATTGTCAACCGGCCTGATGCAAGTTTGCGATTCTCATTTTGAATGAAGGCCAACCAGGTCAGGGTTGTATGAAGAGGGTGTATCAACAGCTAGTTGTCTAGCTATTACAGGACGTCGCAGTCAGTCCCAACATTGTTTATACAATGCATTTACAGGACGTTGCAGACAGCCCCAACATTGATTGATGTCTGTGTACCATCAAGACATCTGTGTGTGTGTGTGCGCGCGCATCCGTGCGTGAGTGTTTGCGTGCGTGCGCGCGCATGTGCGCGCTCGTAAGAAAACTTCAATATTGGGGGATTGGCTGTGGAGTGTGTGTGTGTGTGTGTGTTCGCATCCGTGCGTGAGTATTTGCGTGCGTGCGCGCGCATGTGAGCGCTCGTAGGAAAACTTCAATATTGGGGGGAGTGGTTGTTGAGTGGGTGTAGAAGAGGTTTGCTGTTAGCAAAAAGATGGGTGGATCAAGAGACGGTGTGGGTGAAAGTCGTGCGTGCTTTGTGTACTTGCGTGCGCGCGCATGTGCGCGCTCGTAGGAAACTTCAATATTGGGTGTCATCTCACAACCAAAGCTATCCCGCGTACCATAGTTGTGTCTGTCTATTACATACTGCAAACAAGTTGTAATGCATTGCGTTTACACGACGTCGCAGTCAGCACCAGCATTCATGCTTCTTGGCAAGCTTGCCGATGTCTTTCTGACCAACTGGTACCCATGATCGTCTGTAGTGTCTGTCACCAGGATTACCATCATCAGCATCACCCAGCTCTATCAACAAAATCACTATCATCATCATCATCATCAACAGCAGTATCGTCATCAGCTGAAGGTGACCGATCGGATGACTCACCACAGGGCTATGTCGACGGAGTGAACGTACGTGAACGTGTTCAGGCATGTCTTTGGGGAAAACTGGAGGTTGACTCAGAGCGTACTGACCGTGATAAACCTGCTTGAACATGTTTAGACATGTTTTCTATGTTGCATCAGCCGCACAGTCTGTATAAAATGTACGGCAAAGGTGGGCTAAAGACACTACGTTTGCGACAAGACCTATCGAAAACACCTCACCGAATAGACCACAGGGGTAAGTACTACTATGTGTATGCTATATTGTCTTGTTTCATGTCGTCAAGTCGGTATAGTGCTGTCACTAGTGTATATCTCAGAAGCTACATGAGGCAACTAACAAGAATACACCACTAGGCATAGCCGCCCGGTATAGGAATACTAATACAGATACTAATGACGGTCCGTATATTAAAAAAGTCACCATAAAATACCATCATCACCTTCACTTTTGCCGTCAAGTGACGTGGAGGAGAAATGGCGCTCCACCGCTTGATGGGTGGCAGTGAATAGTGTCATGTCAGGTGATTGTCTGTATTCTCAGGCGTTCTCTGCTGTAATCCGTTAGGGTAGCTGCTGTGGTGCATTCCAACTTGCATACATATGAAACTCGTTTGTCACTAAAACATGCTTTTTCTGTTCACTAAAAATTATTATGCTTTTGTCCAGCTACAGATTCAAACCAAGACGACCAGTCCCTCATTGACACGTGGACCACATCGATTCTGGAACGTACAAAGGTATGTGTATATATCAACTCTCCATTAAGTGTAGTGTAACATATATGCATCTATTACTATGTCCTCTTTCTGTGCAGTGTGTGGAAACATGCTTATTCAACCATTCAGTATTGATCATTATCCCACTCACTCTCCAGAGTGAAAAAAAATATGCTGACATAGGAGAATCTAGAGTCATGCTCTGTGGTAACTAATGCATTAAATGAATATATATCACTAATGTACACGATCTCAAAATACTCCGTCTCTTCAAAATGTGTCAAAGCTAAACAAAAGTCAATTATGTGGTGTCGAATTCAGTATGTGCGATTGTTACTGACCCTTGTTATATCATCTTTATCCTTTCTCCAGACTGAAAATTTGCAGACACAGAAAAATCTCGAGACTATTGAGTGGCTTACAAGAAGTGAAATCTCGAGGCTATAGCTTACAAGGAGTGAAAGCTCGAAGTCATTGAGCTGTGTATAAGAAACGAAGGCAACGAACGGTCTACCACAAAATAGTGGTATGTATGCTTTCATCATTTCTCACTAACAGGTGGTCATCACTAAATATTGTCACCCCTAAGGGGTGGGCATAACTAAATGTATTCAGCATTTCTCACAATATAACACAACTCTGTGTCATACAATATAAAATAGCACTAAGAACAGAATTACGAATCATCACCACAAAAATATAGTCATGGAGAAGACCCTCTGTAAGGATAAACAGAAAATGAAATAATTTACTATGTGTGATATCATAAGCCTCAAATCCTTTTTTTTCCCCTTTTGATATTTCCTAACAATTTATGTATTATGAAATATTTTCTGTAGATATGCTATCATCATGATAGGTAAATGTTTGTAAAATATCTATAATGATGTCTTTTTTCCACAGCTGTTTGACGATCAGTACTTACAACAATTGTAAAAGAAGCTTGGAAGATTACACAGTTTTATAGTGTCACTATACCTTATCCATTGGAGCTACACACGAGCTTATTTCGTTGAATATCAACCCATTATTTAATACCGGAAGTTACAAACAGTGGTGGAAATACTACACAAGAACCTATTAAGCTATCAGCCCATCACCCGAAGCGACAACCGTGGTGGACAATATTACTGAGCTAATATCAACCCATTATCTAACACCAGTAGCTACTTATTGTCTTTTCACCACTACTTTTTTTCTATCATTATGGCCACTATTCAGAAAAATATTTATCTCTGCTATATCTGTGGTAAAGTCTTTACCAAAAACCGTAATCTTACACGACATATTAACACCGTACACAAAACTACAGCTCACGCATGCCGCATTTGTGGCAATCTATACAAAAGGAAAGACATCCTACAACGACACATAAAATCTGATCACCAGATCATCAACTACAACAACACCTGTGACCACTACACACTCAAACATGAACACTACAGCAGCAGACACTACAGCGCGTAAAAGGACAGCAACAGCAGACACACATACATCTAAAAAACAGAAACTTGACAAAGTGGAAGCAGAGGAAGCCGATATAGTAGAAATAGATAAAGAAGTAGAGATAGATGAAGAACTAGCGACTGTAGACACCATCCGCGACATTGAAGTCCAGCAGAAATATAGAGACATCTGGCCCTACCTTAGGACACATCAGAACATCCACAAACATGTATCGACCTACAATTTTTTTCATCGACCAGACTCAACACAACCAATTGACTGGACCGAGACATTAAAACCAATATTTGCTAGTCAGGACATGTAGGTTTAATGGAAATTATTCTCATCACATGATTTTACGACATAAGGAGACAAGAGAACTTAGGTTTGTCCATTCATCCTCACATAATGCATGCCAGCTTGAATTCCCCCACCTAGTTACAAACGAACCAGACTTTAATGATTTTCTAGAAATAGTTCAGGACAGTGACATTTTTAATTACGCCCTACACAACAGACCTGACACTAAGTACCTGGTAGAGACAATCCCTGCGACTAGTTTCTATATATACCACATCACTGAACACCCGCTAGGTTGATTTATGGCTATAATATGGTCTATTAAAAATTAAAGTGGTCATATGTGTGATATCCTTGCATTTGTGGTACAGTGAATTGTCCGTATCATCGAAAATAAAAGACTCAGTGGTGTGTGTCACTGTCTGTTACATTTTCACCGATCATTAAAATGCTATTTGTATTGAAAATTAAAAAAAAATATTGAATGTTGTGCACATGAAAATACTACTTTTGATGGAAAAATAAAAGTTATGAAAATGAAAATTTCTTGTTTGTTGGGTGTTGTTTTTTTCCCAGTGGTATGCTTGGCTTGTTTTCGTCTTTCTGATTTTTCATTGTTTTCATGTTGACGGCTACGCGAGCTTGTTTTTCATGTTGAATGTAGCGCAAAGCTGTGGAACAATTCACACACACACACACACACACACACACACACACACACACACACACACACACACACACACACACACACATATGGAACAATGAGACAAGGCCAAAGTCACACAAGAACAAAGACGCATTGGAACAGAGAGATACGTACAATATCACACAAGAATGTTCATCCAAACTTATAATTATCTCAACGAACCTTATGAAAAGTAGAACACTTTGTTAACCAAAGTGAAAAATCTTAAACCAAATTACAACCACACTTACAAGTATTTCAACCGAACTTATGAAAATTATGAAAAATTTTTAATCAAATGTGACAAAGTTTGACCAAATTTCAACCAAACTTATGAAAAGTAGGAACATGTGTTACCCAAATGTGTAAAAATATCACCCAAAGAGAGAAATATTTCAACTAAACTTATAAATAGATCAACCTAACTTATGAAAAGAAGTAAAATTGTCAGGCAAATGGGAAAATGTTAGGCAAAACACAGAAATATCTTAGCCAAACTGATGACAAGTAGGAAACTTTATTAGCCAAAAATGGAAAACCTAGGTAAAGTAGGAAAAGCTGCTACCCAAAAGTGAAAAATGTCACCAGATACAGAAACATCTCGTCCACACTTATGAAAGCTAGGAAAATTGTTTAGCCAAATAGGAAAAAATATTGGCCAAAAAGGAAAATTTGTTAACCAAAGAGAGAAATAGCTCGTCCAGACTTATAAAAAGTAGGAATATTTTGTCAACCAAAGGGGAAAAATGTCAGCCAAACGTATAAAAGGTGGGGGAAAAAAATTGTTAACCAAATGGGAAAGATATTGGTCAAGTAGGAAAATGTGTTAGTCAAAGAGAAAAAATATTGGCCAAGTAACGAAATAAAGCGTTCAAACTCATAAATAGTAGGAAACTTTGTTAACCAAATGTGAATAATTTGGTTAATTTTCAACCAAACGTATAAAAAGTAGGAAACGGCGTTAACCAAATGTGAAAAATTTTAACCAAACTTATAAAACGTAAGAAACTTTGCTAACAAAATGCGAAAAATGTCAACCAAACTTATAAAAAGTAGGAAACTTTGTGAACCAAATGGGAAAATTTCTATTTTTTGGTCAAGTAAAGAAATATGTCATCTAAACTAATGAAAAGTAGGACACTTTGTTAACCAAAGTGAAAAATCTTTGCTGCATTTCAACATAATTTATAAAAATCTCAACCAAACTTATGAAAAGTGAGAAACTCTGTTAACCAACTGTGAAAATGTTAGCCAAATTTCAACCAAACTTATGAAAAGTAGGAAAATTTCTTGACCAAAGGGGGAAAAATATCTCACGTTGTCATTTCACATCCGCAATAGTCTCAAGTCTCCAAGCAACCAACAGTGTCCGTTATGAAGTCGACCTTTTCTTAAAACCACGTCTGCTTTATTGACGCCTATAATACCATCTACCTCATCTTCTAACCGAATTTTAACGTTTCATATCACTGAAAACTAACATTCTCTTTGATTACACCGCAACCGTTTTTTTCTGATGACGGGACAAATTTCCAACCTACTCGAGATAATCGTCTGCTCTCTATGCAAACAACAGCTGTATTTCAGGATAAAACAATAAAAGTAACTTATGTAATAAGTCACTATCGTTAAATGAAAAAATAAAATTATCAACAATAAAATTGTACAAAAATTAACAATTAAATTTCTCTTTATTGTTTCCAATTTGAATGTTTCATGTATAAATTTAATGACACTATTCAGTGTCACCCATCAAGCGGTTGGGGGCCATTTCTCCCACACGTCACTTGACGACAAAAGTGAAGGTGACGCTGGTATTCTATAGTGATTTTTTTAAAAATACGACCATTATTAGTATCTGTATTAGTATTCCTATACCGGGCGGCTATACCTAGTGGTGTATTCTTGTTAGTTGCCTCATGTCGCTTCTGAGATATACACTAGTGACAGTAATATACTGACTTGATGACGTGAAACAAGACAATATAGCATACACATAGTAGTACTTACCCCTGTGGTCTATTCGGTGAGGTGTTTTCGATAGGTCTTGTCGCAAACGTAGTGTCTTTAGCCCACCTTTGCCGTACTTTTTATACAGACTGCGCGGCTAATGAAGCATAGAAACCATATCTAAACATGTTCAAGCAGGTTTACCACGGTCAGTACGGTCTGAGTCAACCTCCAGTTTCCCCAAAGACATGTCTGAACACGTTCACGTACGTTCACTCCGCCGACATAGCCCTGTGGAGAGTCATCCGATCGGTCACCTTCAGATGATGACGATGGTGCTGTTGATGATGATGATGATGATGATGATGATGATGATGATGATGATGATGATGATGATGATGATGATGATGATGATGATGATGATGATGATTACGATGATGATGATGATGATGATGATGATGATGATGATGATGATGATGATGATGATGATGATGATGATGATGATGATGATGATGATGATGATGATAGTGATTTTGTTGATGGAGCTGGGTGATGCTTATGATGGTAATCCTGGTGACAGACACTACAGACGATCATGGGTACCAGTTGGTCAGAAAGACATCGGCACGCTTACCAAGAAGCATGAATGCTGGTGCTGACTGCGACGTCGTGTAAACGCAATCCATTACAACTTGTTTGCAGTATGTAATAGACAGACACAACTATGGTAAGCGGGATAGCTTTGGTTATGAGATGACACCCAATATTGAAGTTTCCTACGAGCGCGCACATGCGCGCGCACGCAAGTACACAACGCACGCACGACTTTCACCCACACCGCCTCTTGATCTACCCAACTTTTTGCTAACATCAAACCTATTCTACACCCACTCCACAGCCACGCCCCCAATATTGAAGTTTTCTATTATTTTTTTTACTAACAGCAAACCTCTTCTACACCCACTCAACAACCACTGCCCCCAATATTCAAGTTTTCCTACGAGCGCTCACATGCGCGCGCACGCACGCAAATACTCACGCACGGAAGCGAAAACACACACACACCCACACACACACACTCCACAGCCACTCCCCCAATATTGAAGTTTTCCTACGAGCGCGCACATGCGCGCGAACGCACTCAAACACTCACGCACGGATGCGCGCGCACACACACACACACACAGATGTCTTGATGGTACACAGACATCAATCAATGTTGGAGTTGTCAGCAACGTCCTGTAAATGCATGGTATAAACAATGTTGGGACTGACTGCGACGTCCTGTAATAGCTAGACAACTAGCTGCTGAAACACCCTCTTCATACGCCCCTGACCTGGTTGGCCTTCATTCAAAATGAGAATCGCAAACTTGCCCCAGGTCGGTTGACAATCCATAGAATGATGAGGTTGACTGCGACGTCCTGTAATTCATAGGACACACGCGCGCACGCGCACACGCCTACATGCGCGCACACGACAGTACACCGACGCTTTGGTCGTGAAATAAAACGGTAAATCGTGGTAGCACATGCCCAGCCAAAACAATGTTGGGTCTGAATGCGCCGTCCTGTAATTGATAGGACACACGCACGCATGTACATACGCGTACGCATACGCACGTGACATGACGACCGTCCGTTCAATAAGACAGCAGCACACCACTCCACCAAATATTGGGACTGACTGTCATGTCCTGTAATTGATAGCACACCCGCGCGCGCGTGCACACATATACACACACACAGACGCGCGCACATATCCCGCGTGACCAAGTCATCAAGACAGGTGCGTATATATACCCACTGGGACAACCTACAGGCAGCTATAGAAATACATATATATATATATATATATATATATATATATATATATATATATATATATATATATATAATATATATATATATATATATATATATATATATATATATATACATATTTCAAACAATTGTTATAACACCTTCATATAAGTTATATTTTTATTTTATTTTATTTTATTTTTTGGGGGGTGCAAATATTCCCTTCACAATCCCGGATGTCTTCTGATCGCTATCTACAATAAGCATTGAAGGCCGTCTATGTTAATTGACAATTCCGTAGGCGTTCCGCTTGCCTGGTATCGTTTAATCTAGTACGGCCATCGCTGGTCATTGTATTTTTCTCGCGGGGCGTGTTCGGTGAAGCGTGTGATCTTTAGTTGGTCTTGCAGGTAAAGTTGGCGGTCAGGGAAGCTTAGTGTGTAGAAAGGGGACAATTCTGGTTTAGTCAAGGGATCCGATTTCTTTCCCTTGGAATACTTTTATAATTAAGGGGTATAACTTTGGTGTTTAATAATATTACATATTATAATGGTTATCTCGGTATCTTATGGCTTATTTTAAATGAGGACTAGAGTTGTTTATTGACGTACCCACTCTCCAGTATACATACAAGAAATTTTGACGTTATTACGTGTGTAAGGGTTAATTTTTAATAAAATTGCATGTGTATCTAGTATATTCTTAAACCAGATTTCCACCAAACGGTTAAAGGTTATACATGGGTAAGGAAAACCTGTCGAAGCGTTTAAAAGTTTATTCATCATCCAATTATGGATCCTCGGGTTAGCTCGAGAGATGAAATAAATCAATTTCTGTCATATTTGACTTCTATCTCCTCATCGAAGGGGATCGATATGACTGGGGTTCGATCACCCACCTCTGCGGTGCCCTGGCTCGGTTCTCGCCACCGGGGTGCCCCACCCGATCAGGGCTAATCGCGTCGGGGGTCTGAATGCGACGTTCTGTAATTGATAACACACACACACACTCATACACACGCACACATTAGGACTCGAACCAAGGTGCTTGGCGACTAGTTGGTCTACTTATATAAGTATTCCACATGCCCGGGGCTTGTCTCGTTGTCCGCCCTGCCCGCCCCACCACCGCCGCCGTCGCCGCCGCCACACCCCTCGCGACCGGAAGTAGTCACCACGACAACCGGAAGTGGTCACCCAGAACCAAGAAAATACCCGTCAAAATTTGAAAAATGTGGGCCGAAATGGAGCATTTTCTATGCGGAGCTATACCCTGCGTATAGTAAAAATATTATGGAGCAATGACGTATTGCTCCATAAATACTACCCCATTTGCGTGTCCCTTACTACTAACATGTCCATTCCTTATCTACGCTTGAGTGATCAGCAGGGATGTTCTTGTGTAGGTTTTTGGTTTCTTGATTGAATTCATCTTTAACCGTATTTTCCTGCAGCCTCCTATAATTGATGACATTTGTTGTTACCTTTTTGTTTCTTATTTTCCTGTGTGGGGAAATCTTTTTTATTATGACTGGTTTGTGATCAGTATCAACATCTGTATTTTGGAGTGCTCTTGAATCTAATAGTAGTCTTCTGTCTGATTTCGTAATTAGAATAAAGTCAATTTGAGATGCGTGGTCTATGTCATTCCATTTATACCAGGTTTTGGTGTGGCTACGACGATGTTGAAAAAAAACTATTTGCTATTATTAGTCCATGTTCCGAGCATATGTTGAGTAGATGTTGACCATTGCTGTTACAATCAGTCTCTGTGTCGCTGAATGGCCCCAATGCAATCATTCCATGGTGTTCTTCGTGTGCCTGACTAAGCCTAGTAACGTCGACTTAAGCGAAATTCTACTTATCCGAGTTCGACTTAAGTGGACTCGACTGTAACATGATAGTAATGCCTTGATTGATCACTACACTTAATAATTATAACCAAGCATTCTGCGAAATTACAAGGTATCTAAAAGAAAATAACTTAGCCGGTCTCCCTGGCCAAGGTGTTAACGACGTTGTTCGTAATCTCGTATATCCACGTGGGGAAAACAGCTGCACGAGTTCCGTAGCGGATCGCGCCGCGCTAGTAGATTATGGGGGTATGTGAGCCAGTCGTTCTGAAAGAAATGGCAAACTACTGAACGTAAAACTTGCCTAGTACACCATCAGCAGCTGAAAAATGCTGGCGTTGGCTGCAACGCCCTGTAAAGGATACGCAACATTTTAAAAAAAAGCAATGAGTAGGGGACATAAACATCTAATATTGTTACAAGGGAGATTACTTAAAATTTAAACAAATAAAGATTATACTAGCGATAATATTATTAACTAACTATATACTTCAGTATTATTCTACTAGAAATATAAAATATAAAATAGAAAGCAAAATATTTTAATATCAAATACAATACTTTTAGGTTTCTTACAAAACATGTCTTTAATCTTTACAGATATACATTTTATAATAGACTTTTTACTTATATAATTATTTCTTTAATGTTATTTGTATACTTTCAATGTAGAGTGGATATATTTACGCTAGTAATCCCCTATAATGGGCGAAAACATTTTTTACTGTCCTCCTTGGCCACAAAAGAAACAGAAAATTAATCACACCCATCCCTCTCCAGTGCCATCTCTTTTTCATGACATATGTAGACTATATATATATAAAGAGTTAAGAACCGACATCATTGCACTCAGGACATTCCCATACGTTCTCCATCCCCTCGTTCAACAGCCAGCGAAGATTCATACTACTAATCGTTCCCTCCGCTATCTGATTAAACGTTTTCCTGGTCTTTCCTCTCAGTTTTGAGATTCTTCCAGAACCCCTGCCGATCCACCGCAATCTCATTCTTTCCACATACGGGTTCTCAATCTATTCTTCCGCCTTTTCCACGTAGTCCCACAAGCGCACGACCACCTCCCCCTTGTCCATGGGCAAACTACCACCAAGAGGTGTATTCCCTGCTCGCCTATCAGCCTGTTCATTCCCCCGTACCCCCACATGGCCATGGCAAAATATCCATACAATTCTCACAATCTGTGACCTCTGAAGCGACGAGAGCCATTCCACACGAAACATTCCTTTCTCCACCTTACTAAGCATACGCTTTGAATCCGTAATGAATACAACGTGTGTTGCAGTAGTCTCCTCTAGCCACCGGAATGCCGCTGTTACTGCCTCCACCTCCATTCTCATGCTTTACATCGTAGTCTCATATGCCAGACTCTCCTTTTTCAAGACTCGTCCATCAGCCGTTGCAATAAAGCCCCAGCCACTACGTCTGTTTCTCACCACTGACCCATCGGTGTAAATGACAATGTCACCTTGATGTGTGTTGCTCTGGATCAGCTGTTGCACTTCAAACTCATTGTGGCCTGCTGCCCATTCTCTGCATTCACGACCCAGTGTTATCATTACATTTTGCCAGTCCGTCATGTCTTCCGGAACTTCAACCCATTCTCTTTCACGATTGATGGTCTCTATATCACACGCCCGCCTGACTTATAGAAAGTTCTGCTTGTGCCTTGTCTTAGTCTATGACCCTTGACCATATCCATTGCTGCATGTAGCGGGTGATCCCTGTCTGCGGCAACTTTTAGGTACCATTTGGCCTGAAGGATCCTATGCCTATCCGTCATTTTTTGGTAGCGCCAGGATATGCCTCATGCTTATAATTGGTGTGTCCTTTGTGCACCCAATGATTAACCGCATGGCAGCATTCTGTATGCTCTCCAACCTTTCAAGCTGGCTCTTTGATACTGTCAACAGCCCCAAACCATACTCAGTGACAGAAATTATTAACTGCTGAAAGAGCCTGTACAGCATCCTCTGATCTACCCCGGTTGCTGCCATAGCCCTCAATGCATTAAGTCCCCTACCAGCCTTCACCACCAAAGCCTCCATGTGATCCTTAAAAGACAAACACCTGTCAAAGGTGATACCCAAGTACTTCAATTTACCCTCTCGGCTAAGAGGACATCCATTCAACATTATACCTGGGACATCTACCTTGACGATACGGTTATCCAGGGAGTACCACACAACCGATACCTTGTCTGTGTGTATAATGGCCCCTGCGTTCCTGCACTACTCCACCACACTGTTTACTGCCACCTGTAAGTCTTTCGCCAAACTATATATAAAGAAACCAGCCAAACAGAGACAGCAAGAACACCGCATGTCGAGAACACAGAAGAAGAACCATCTGCAAATTACACCATTACAGAACTGTTTGCGGACTAACAAGCACTAATAGCAAAATCATAAGCTGAATTACAAAACCACATGAATAGTCTAAACCAGTAGTTCTCAACCGGTGGGGAAATCCCCCCCCCCCCGCCCCACCCAGTGGAATTTTAGGGTTTCCTAGGGGGATGGGGAATTAAGATTATTTCAAGATCCCGCCAATAGAGGGGAAGTCAATAAGTAAGTCACAAATGGCTGTAGACATATAACTAAACATGATAACTTGAAACTAGTTGATTTTTATACGTACATTGTCCCTTTATTTCTCAACATTATTCGCGGTTCCAACATCACAGCAAAGGGTCGTCCCCATTATGCTCCATTCCAATGCCAGTGAATATCGCATAAAATATTCCTCCCTGCCTCATGTGAAAAGTGGAAAAGACAGGAGCCTCGACAAACAACGGCCCGCTCAGGCCCACTGTGTAAAAAACCACCACCAGAATGTCACCACAAAAGTCCTCTACGAACAATACAATTTATCCTTGATGGAACTGGCATAAAACCCCAACCAGATGTTCACCCACAATGTTTCTAGATATTATTCCGTTTCTAGATGTTTTCTAGCCAGTAACGCCATTTTTTTCTCCGAAATGTAGATCACGAAACAAAACAACATCGAAAAGATGTAAAGCAACATTTCACTGTACATAATGCCGTCGCCAGAATGCCAACACAAAGGTCCTCCTCGAAAACACAGTTCATCATAGATGGAAACGGCAGTCACTAGGAAAACCTGCAGCCACACATTTCTGAAGGCAAGAAAACCGGTCGCTTCTGCGACACACCAGCCGCCATACTTGCAGATATTTCTGGATGTTGTTGTTCCGTTTCTAGATGTTATCTAGCTGGCTATGCCATTTTGAGCATTTCTCAACATAATTTCCACCAACATTGATCCACTTATCCTATCGTTTTATCAGTCCTCCCAAACAGGCTGTATAGAACTGCGTGTTCTGTTTTCTATACCACGGTTTCACTTCACATTCAACTTCGGCGTCATTTGCGAAATGTCTCAATGGACTAGAAAGGTGGAAATCGCTAGTGGCTAAGTCCACTGACACCTGAAGTGGAAACATGGTATAGAAAAAGAGCACACAGTTATATGCAGCAGTTTTGGAATGACTGATAAAACGATGGGATAAGTGCATCAATGTTTGGTGGCAATTACGTTGAGAAATAAAGGGACAATGTATGTATAAAAATAAACTGGTTTCAAGTTGTTATCATATTTAGTTATTTTTCTACAGACATTTGTGACTTACTTATTGAACTACCCTTGTACAAGAACCGATTACTTGATATTCTTTTTCCCTCCATACTTTACAGTTCTGTACTCCTCTCCCTTCTGAAATTCATTTTATAACATAAGTAGAACCGCAAATCATGTTTTATGTAGACGTCTAGACTTGTTCTAGTAAGTGTTATTAAACTTAGCTTCTATGTTTACGTATACTGTGTGGGGAGGGGGGGGGGGAATTTATAGGGAGGAAATACCGTTCTGAAAATATGGTGAAGTGGTGCACGGCCAAAAAGGGTTGAGATCCACTGGTCTAGCTGTACTGTCCTCAGGCTTTCTCAGTGTGTGTCCTATCCAGCATCTTTTCCTGACCTCTTGGATCACTTGAATTTGTTTAGTTATCACCATGAGCTCCACATTGGTGATTCTGTCATACCATTTGATTCCCTTGTTCCCACCATTCTAGATAACTAGACTGACTGCACCCATACATAAAACATTTATGATATAACTAGATCCACTGCAAGAATAGATAAACTGTGAAGATATCTCATACATTATCTGAAGGAATCCTTTTCGCGCCTAAATGACCTTCTGAAAATATGGTTAAAGGGTGCACGGGCCAAAAATGGTTGAACCACTGGTCTAGATGTACTGTCCTCAGGCTTTCTCAGCGTGTGTCCTATCCAGCTTCTTTTCCTGACCTCTTGGATCACTTGAATTTGTTTAGTTATCACCATGAGCTCCACATTGGTGATTCTGTCATAACATTTGATCCCTTGTTCCCACCATTCTAGATAACTAGACTGACTGCACCCTAACATAAAACATTTATGATATAACTAGATCCACTGCAAGAATAGATCAACTGTGACGATATCTCATACATTATCTGAAGGAATCCTTTTCGCGCCTAAAGGCTAGGGTTGCTAGACGTCTGGCAAAAAGAGGACATGTCCTCCTTTTTAACCTAATATTCTCCGTCAGGCAAGCAAAGCTAAAATCCTTTAAAATGTCTGGCTTTTCTTATATTTTATGTTTTAATTTTTTTTTATATTTTTGTTACATCTTACAATATATCTATCTACACTCTACCGTATGTTTGCATTGTTTCTATGCATTTCCTCGAACTAGTCGATTATAGTAATTCTAACTGTTATCTGTATCTGGCTCATTACTCTTTTTGATATTTACTTTTACCTCTTTATTAAAACCCATTGCTTAATAATATTTATTTAATTTTCCTATTTATACCATTGAGGTAGCGGGGTAGGGGTATCCCCTATCAATGGAGAAGTAAGGCGCCTCCTTTCCTCCGCTAGCCTACGGGACACCCTTGGGCAAGGTGGAGTACCCGTTTAGCCCCCCGATCAGGGTTACGTGAAGCCATGCATGCAGGTGGTGGATGAAGATGGAGAGCAGCCAACAGATAGTTGTAGGTTATGGTCTCCACCTTTACGACGGTAGGCAGAGGATCTCTATTTTGAGGAGACAATGGCTACGGTCACTGACCAGTATGGTCACTGCTAAGAAGGAAAGCAATGGCAAACTACCTTCTTTACAGATGCCAAGAAAATCAACTTGTGTGAAATCATCGATAATCAGAGAAACGGCGTAAATGGGTGCTCCATAGGAGCAGCCTCGCCCGGTAGGGATAGTCATGCGCACCAGGTGACTCCAGACCGTCAACAGGCTACTAGGTGCAACAGATTAATATCATTGAAAGTAGGAACTTGGAACGTTAGAACAATGAATGCAGATGGAAAATTAGAAAACATCAAACACGAAATGGAGAGAGAGAGAGAAGATTAACATATTAGGAATAACGGAAACGAGATGGAAAGGTGCAGGGATAAGGACAGGAGATGATTATCAGATTATTTACTCTGGGGGAGAAGAACACCAAAGAGGTTTAGCCATTATATTAGATAGACAAACATCAAATTCTGTCAAAGGATATCGAGCTGTGTCAGACAGAGTTCTGTTAGAAAAATTAAACGGAAGACCTTTTAAAGTAAATATCATTCAAGTATATGCCCCAACAAGTGAATGCAGTGACGAAAGTATAGAGGAATTTTATAACGACATGGAGTCTGCTTTGAAGAATTGCAAAACATCAGAAATAAATATTATAATGGGTGATTTTAACGCAAAAATAAGAAAGCAAGGCGATGGATGCAGTGTAGGCAACCATGGTTTGGGAGAAAGAAATGAAAGAGGATACAGACTTGTAGAATGGGCAAAAGAACAAGAAATGGTTGTAGGAAACACCTGGTTTAAACAACATCCTAGATGATTATGGACATGGAGGAGTCCAGACAGCAGGATTAAAAACCAGATAGCTTACATCCTGATTAAAAGACGTTTTCGAGATGCGTTAAAAGTCGTAATAACAGTTCCAAATGCAGACTGTTACAGTGATCAAAGATTAATTACAGGCACACTGAGGGTAAATTTAAAGAAAGTCAAGTATATAGCAGGAAACCCTAAATATGACTTGTGCAAATTGAAAACTGACAAAGAAATACAAAATAATTTTAACATAGAAGTAAAGAACAAATTCGATTTATTGTCTGATCTAGAGATCCTATTTCAAGATGTAGATGATCAATGGGAAATGCTAAAGAATTCAAAAAGTTGTGCAGCAGAAGAAAACTATTCCAAAATTAAAGAAAGTGGGCCGTAAGACATGGATGACTGAAGAAATTTTACAACTAATGGAAACAAGAAGACAGAACAATAATAATCCTGCTAAATATGAAAAAATTCACAGGAAAGTCAGAACCGTATGTATGGAGGCAAAAGAAACATGGCTTGCGAAAAACTGCGAAT
Source organism: Cepaea nemoralis (assembly GCA_014155875.1). NCBI lineage: Eukaryota > Metazoa > Mollusca > Gastropoda > Stylommatophora > Helicidae > Cepaea > Cepaea nemoralis. The sequence goes on along the minus strand of JACEFZ010027970.1, from coordinate 212,318 downwards.
AAATTGAAAAACAGCACAACAGTAAAAATGCGAAATTAATGCACAAAAGAATCCAGGAGCTTACTAATCAAAGAACACGTACATCAGCAGGCTGCCTAAAGACAAAAGATGGAAGAGTCATAATAGAAAAAGATCAGATCTTACATGTATGGTCAGATTACGTGAAAAAACTTTATGACGATAACAGAGACGAACAGTATGATGTTCAAAATAATATTGAAGGACCAGCATTTTGAAGATGGAGGTTCAGAATGCTCTTAACCATATGAAATCTGGCAAGACCCCCTGTTCAGACAGTGTCACAACAGAAATGATTGATGCTTTAGAAGAATATGGAATAGATCAAGTTACCAGTTTGCTTAATACAATATATGATACTGGAAATATACCTCATGAAATATGTAATTCTGTATTTATTGCAATCCCAAAGAAATCAGGAGCCTTGGAATATGATCAACATCGAACAATTAGTATAATGAGCCACATCACGAAGATTTTGCTAAGAATTATCATGCAAAGAATTAGGAGGAAAATACAACCTAAAATAGGAGAAGAACAATGTGGGTTTGTAGAAGGAAAGGGTACAGTAAATGCTGTATATTTACTGAGAACTGTAATTGAACGATCCATAGAAGTAAACAAAGATCTACATCTTTGCTTTATTAACTACACAAAGGCTTTCGATAAAGTGAGACATGTCGACATGATAAGGATGCTTGAAGCTCTACAAATTGATGGAAAAGACCTTAGACTTGTAAAAAACATATATTGGAAACAACAAGCTGCCATAAGAGTTGATAATGAAGTAGGCCAATATCAGCCTATCAGGAGAGGTGTGAGACAGGGATGTGTAATGTTTCCAAATCTGTTTTCCCCTTACAGTGAAATATTTACAGAAATATTGAAGATATGGAAGGAATCAACATTGGGGGACGATGCATCAATAACATTAGATATGCAGACGATACAGTCTTGATTGCAGACAATGAACAGGACCTACAACATTTAGCAGATGCAGTTGTTACACACAGTGAACAACGAGGGTTAGAATTAAATTGTAAAAAGACACAGATTATTGTCGTCACTAGGAAGAACGAAATACCACAATGTAATATACAAGTAAATGGGAATATTCTTCAACAAGTGAATAGGTACAATTATCTCGGAACAGTAATAACATCTGATGGGAGATGCCTTGAAGAGATTAGAACAAGAATCGCCATGTCTAAGGTAGCCATTAGCAAGATGAAAAACATACTGACCAATAAAGAGATGTCAATTGAAACGAGAAAAAGAGTGTTGAGGTGCTACATGGAACCTGTACATTTATATGGATGTGAAGCTTGGACAATGAGAAGTCAAGCTGAAAAACATCTGATGGCTGTAGAAATGACGTTTCTGAGGAAAATGCAAAGAATACCAAGGTCAGCCAGAAAGACCAATGAACAGGTCCTTCAGGAAACAAATGAAGATCGTAAACTGATTAGAGATATTAGACGCAGACATTCAAAATGTTTTGGGCGTGTTATGATAAGAAATGAATTGGAGAACTTGGTGATAACTGGAAAGATCGAAGGGAACAGACCAAGAGGAAGACCTAGAAGCAAATACCTGGGTGTCTTGGCCTCGTGGCATGGTCGAGACAAGAACACAGAGCTGATCTACGACTCTGGTGATCGCATGAGATGGCAAAACATGACTGCCCACGCTTACCGGCATGGCACATGATGGATGGATGGATATGCTTGCTTGCTTGCTTGTGTTCGTTGGCTTGAGCTCCAACGCTAAGTCCTGTATGTCGGATGAAGGCATCCTGTTGTCCAACATCAGTGTGATGTCATACAGGACTTGAGGTTTGCGTGAGTATCCGTTGTCCATTGTCTGGCTTATTGGTGTGCAGACTGGTGGTTCCTCGCCATACAGGCAGACACTCTCCGACTTCGGAGGAATCGGCGATCCTACTGACCTTAGCCAGGACCCCGAAGGGACCTGTTGCCCAGGACGCTCGACAAGGACGCGTCAATAGGTCTTGGCCAGTATATAACCCGGCCCTGGTGCCTTGGAAACACCTCTGCGTCCCGATGGATGTGTAGCAGTAAGTGTATAGGGGGTGGGCAAAACTACAGCACGCTTGAGCATCAGGGTAGAATGGGAAGAAAGATGCTCAAGTCGTGACGTAGTTTGTTGTTACGGGCAGTCAACATCTGGGCCTGAAACTAAGAAGACGCCATGTAGAAGTTGTCATCAACAAGATGAAATAAATCTCTATTTATATTCAAACAAAGAACTCGTCAGTCCTATTTATCTGTGCGCTGTTACAAAGGACTGAATTTGGTGCCGTGACCAGGATTTCAGGAGGAAGATAACATCCTTTAGTTAATTTAAGACTGTATATTAATAAGTATTGATTGTTTTTTTGCTTGAATAACAGTAAATATTTCAGCATAGCAGACCCATCACAGCACAGTGGAGAAACAGGCATAATTTCGGCTGAGTTCAAGACTTCCAGTTTTTTTTTCCAGGTACCAAGGAATATGCAGAGGAAGAAGTAGAAATATTGTTTCAAGCCTGATAGAAATTACAAAGAAGTTAATATGAATTACTTATATGTAGAATTACAACGTATTAGTACATGGTTGGGGGAATTAAAAGAGGTAGTTAGTGAAGTAGAGAATTTTGTAGAAACGTTGAAGAACAGAACGACTAGACAAAACCCTTATAGATTTAAGGTAGAATATAATAGAGTAGGAAAGAATAACAGGAGACAGCCACTGCTTGATAAAGACAGAAGACAATATAGTTATGACGAACCAAAGCCTAATGGTTATAGGGTAAAAGACGGTGAGAACAGACGTAATGGTGAAAAGTCGGACTGGTATAGCTGTTATAGATACAAGAATGGTCCTGAGAGAGACTTTTCCAAGAAATTATGGAAGTGGCCATCCTATAGCACGAATGCTAGGAAAAACGTGACGACTGGTTTGAACAAAGACGGAGGCAGTATTTGAAGTCAGGATCGAAGGACAGAGTAGAACACAAAGATAAGAATTCAACGACTCCTAAAGTACTTGCCAATATTAGGATTGAACAGGAAAAGAAGACGACGGTATTAGTAAAGAAAATAAACCGAGAGACACAGACGCAGACAAGTAATACGATAGAAAATAGTACGCAGACTCAGGTAGATACAGTAGAGAAAAAGGTCCAGGTACAACCAGCCAGCAAGATAACAAAGGGAAGTCAAACTGACTTAATAGAGACTCAGTCAAAACTAACTCACTTGACTAAGGGAGACACCGTTGAAGTTAAGAAAGATGGACAGACGAGAACCAAAGACGATAGGAAACCAAAGAGGAAAAGTATTGAAGAAAGAAATAGTAGTATGATAGTTAATAGAGGTACTGCCATGTCAAGTTCCTCAGGTATAGACATGAAATTAATCCCCAAATGGTGTATAAATATTAGGTGTGAGAGCTCAGGTTACGGAGAAGATATTCCTACCGCCGCATATTATGGTAAATACCGTGATGCTGAGACAACTCTGAATACTGATGATTCAGAGAATGAGAGAATTGCTCTACGAGCAGATTATGACTCGAAGAGTGATGTTCCCTCATACGGTGTAGTTGCTGCTGGACAGACGGACAGAGTTTTGGTTAGTGACTCTTTAGAACTAGATACCAGTTTGTATGACAGGAAAGTAGGGAAGGTTAAGAGACGAATACCAAGAAAGAGAAAGAAAGACAGACGTTCTAAAGGCGACTATGGGAATAGGGTCGACGTGTCGGCGGTAAATTATTATGAGTCGGATGAAGGAACTATTATCAGTGTGTCATCTGAAGACGAGATGGGGAAGTGCAAACGTTACGTAAGGTATACAGGAAACAGTGAGCAGACCGACGCAAATAAAGGAAATTGAAAGAAATCATTTAAGAAGAAGAATAATAGTAGACAGATAGCGGGAATTTACTCAATGACAGAAAGTGACTTAAGAAAAATAGAAGACCTTATGACCTTAAGACCTGAGTACTTTAACAACAGGTTAACAACAGATAGTGAAGATGACATAATTAGAGAAAGACGTACTAATGTATTGAGAGAAAATGAAATATTTAACTTGGACACACTCTATAACTGTTAAAATTCCTTGGGTGAGGAAGGAAAATGGAATAGTTTTGGCTTATGAGAAGAATTGCGGTTTGAGCATATAGATATATGGCTTGTCTAAAATAGGCAGATGAATTTTTTTTGGTGTAGTATCACATGGTACAGGGTAGGCGATGGTGTTGTTGAGGATAGAGAGTTACGGCAAATGATATTCTACGTGGATACGTAATACAGGATATCTGGTGTTTGGTTACGATGTAGGGAGAGTAAACAAGGTAAAAATACTCTTTTGTCCGAAATGGATAGATACAGAGAGTTAATCACGTTGAGTGATGTATAACTGGTGTGATTAAAGTAGAGTAGATTCAGCATTAGTAGAGGGTGAGAGATAAACTAAGTACTAGAAATGGTTCGACTCAGAGCTATGACGTGATGTCTGAGATAGTTTTGCTTGTTGGTTTGAGAAGAAAGTATAGTATTGTTGACAGGTGAACCGAGAGTGTCTGGTGAGGAGATATAGATTGAGGAGGAATTGAGTATCCTGTGTGTAAAATAGCCAGTTGAACGCGAGAATATTAAGAATAAAAGACTGTAGAAGTTGGTGCTTGAAGAATACGAGTTACGTCATGCTTGTGGAGAAAGAAGAGCTGATTAAATCTGAGAAAGTTGTTGTGTGGAGAAGTATAGAATGATAGTTACGAGGTTAGTGGCTCAGCGGAATGAGGTTTGTTTTGAGAGATAGTTGATAGTGCTGTAAAAGAGATATAAGTTGCGAGAGATAATATATAGATTCTGAAAACGAGTGAATGATTGAAAAAAGTAGAAATAAGACAAACATATGTGCGTCGAGAATGGTTAGGCTGATGGCAAGTGATAAGTACAGCATGCACGTACGAGGCGTTTAGTCAGTACGTGAGTATAATTCTAGACAAACAGGTATTCGTCGCGGTGAGTGAAGAAGGAGTGAGGTTTGAAGACGTCGCCTAAGTGAAGTACATAGATAAAATGTAATAGTGGCGCTGATATATCTTGTGTCAATGTGTGTATAGGAGGTCAATACGCTTAGATTGTGGTGAGTGATTGCTAGAATGTTGAATTGGCGTCTAAATGGGTTTTTTTTGAAGTAATAGTATAGACACGTTAGGTTGTCGAGATGCGAGAGCAGTTGTGAGATGAGAGCGAGGTTGTGTATCACTGTCCGTGTGAATATGTGAAGAGTGGTTGATAAGTGACGTTGATAAAACGTGGAACATAGAGTATGCGAAAAAGTAGAGATAAAAAGAACATGATTAGAGAATGGTGATGTCTTTTCGTTAGAATATCTGACGTTGGAAGGAAATTATGGAAGTTAAATGACAGGTTGACGGAAAAAGAGTTAACATTCTGAATGACGTTTCATAAAACACGTTTAGTATTGTTGACAGAGACATGTCGAAGCAGGAATGCCAAATACTGAGAAACGAGAAAAGTGAGGTCTGCTGTCAATTATAAGTGGCGTGGGTTGTTGTTCTGAAAGAATCCCGATAATTAAGAAGAAGAGTGAAAGATACGGAGGTAAACAATGTTAGTTAAATGAATGTTGGAGAACGTGTTCCGATAAGTGTGACTAGTTTGATTAGCGTCACGATGCAAGAGTGCTAGGAGAGACTTGAGGATAGCTTAGAGTAGTCGTGGTGAGATGTTGGAAAGTAATGATAAGTTAGATAATTGCGTCGGGTAGACGAGAAACTTAAAAGTAGAATTAGTTATTGGTACAGTAGATAGATGTATTGGTGAGAGGTCTATAGTAAATAGACAAAATTTTTGCTGGTCGTAGTAGAGTGGAGATGCCGTGGTTAACGGTAATGATTAAGAAGTTGTAGTGATGTTTGGTACAAATCCAAGGGAAACAATTGGTGTGCCGATCCACAGGTTCTATTAGTAGATAGATGACGGCTGGTACATTGAGATGACAATAGAATAATCGCCACATTAGTAATAGATAAAATGGGTTGACCTGTAGTTTACAGTGCTTGCTTAAGATGATATTCCAGGTATTATGATGTGTTAGGAGTTAGGCTGGAAAAAGGTAGAAAATTGTGAGGGGAGAGAATCAACGATAGCACGGTCATTGTTGATTAGTGATTCTTTTGTGTAGAGAGAACAGATATTGTTCTAAGTTAAGAAATTGGTCTCTAGTTAACAGATATACATACTTGGCAGTGAAGTGTTTTGTTTTCACGGTTATAAAAATAGATATAGGAATATCACATATTGTAGGAATAGATATGTGTTACATTAGTTCGTATAGGAGGCCAATGTTGATGGGCCACTGTACGTAGTTAATTTTAAGGGAGTTATATTTTTTTTGAAAACCTTCTCTTTAGCGAGAAGACAATTGTTTTATTGAGTCTGAGTTTTTAATGCCTCATATATAAAAAATTTTTTGCTTGATTTGGTCCTGTAAAATGATTGTTATTATTTTAGAATAGGGTTATTGTGTTCTTAGACTTTTGCGTACAAACTATTGGTCCGTAAAAGAGACCAGTAGTATTTAGTAAAAATAGGTTAGGATGTATGTTGTATTATTTTAATATATGTTTTTCTTTGAATGAGTTAATACTTTTAATTAATATGAGGGGAAACATAAATGATGTTATAAAAAAACTTGGGGGGGGGGGGGGGGGTATGATATCTTGTTGTGATTTTATTTCGCTGTTTTGTATGTTAAATAGTAGTTAATTAAGTTATGTTTAATTTACATGGTTTTGTTTAGAATAAAGACAATACATGGGGCTTTAATTAGGACCCTTCGTTCAGAAAATAGTAATAAACTACTGTGGACTAGTAGAGAGACACATCATCTTTGTGAATAATGTGTTCATGGGTATATTATATTGCTGTGATAATCAGCATAATGAGGTTGATGTGGTTATGAAGTAGTGGAAACATATACCGGGGATGGTTATGGGAAAGTTTAGAGTTACACTAAAGTCAGCATTGATTGGAAATATATGGATTGGAAGCCATATGGGGGAAGAAAAGATTAATGAATATAGCAGTGGGGTAAATGAGGGAAAAGTTTTGAACATAGTTTCCATGGGGTCAGAAGAGCCGTGGTGTACTTTCATAAGAGACACGAGGTTGCCGGCTTATAGAATAAGAAGTGGGTAACGAGTTACTCCAGACAAATAGTAAACATGAATTGAATCCATGTTTGATTAGACACTGTGGATAGCAGTACAATAGTAAAGGGTTGTAAGTGTGAGAAATGAAACATTGTGGAAACATAATGACATGGGGTGTTAGAATGTCCGTGATATATGGACTGAGATAGAATAAAGTTGAGTGCAAGCAGTCACAGACAGGAGTTAGGGGTAGTATATTGTTGCTGTTGATAACGGCATAAGTGGAGGTTTTAGTTGACATGCCCATAATAAATGGACAGTAAGGGGTCGCTGAAATTTTCGGCGAGATTAAGAGAGAATTCTGAGTGAGGTATAGGAGAAGATTAGTTATGTGAGGTGATGTGTATAATGTTGGAGGAGGTCTTAAGGGATAATGGACCTTTTTAATTGTGTCCTCGGGATGTGTTTTGTGGTTAACATTACAATGTGAGGTTGAGGTAAGGTTCAGAGCTATAAAATTGGTAGTGTCTGTAATATATAGACACTTGGAAGTGAATAATATTTTTGATGGTTGGTATTTGATGCTGTAGATAGCAGCGTAAACTGTTACCATAATGAGTGGTACTGTAGAAGATATAATTGTTTTAGACTTTATTACATAAAGTCTCAAATGACATAGGGGGGTAAAGGAGAGTGTGATTTAGCTGAGTGTGGTTTTTGTCTGGACGAGTTCTACTTCTTCTTTAAATCTCCGGTGCGCACCGATTCTTTGTCTTTCTATCGTGTGAGAGTGATTTCAGGTTGTCTAAAGTGGAGAATTAGTGGGGTTGGTGATGACAATAGGGAGTTGGTATCAGAAGAGTACAGCATTTAAAATTTTAAGCGGATTGCTTATGAAGAGAAGAAGAAGTATTTAAGAAGACGTGTTATGATGTATTGTATAAAGTTGAGATTTATATGTTATTAAGGATATGTAAATATGTTATGTTTTTTTTTGAAGGGCCAGAAACGAAGAAGAAGTGGGTTGATATATGGCAGGGGAAAGAGTTACGAATCGATTGTTTTACTTAAAATAAAGTTGATTTGGGGAAGATTAGACGAGCTGTGGGAAGTAAGGAAAGAGAGGGAATAGAGTAGGGGGATTGGGAGTAAAGACTTTTTAAGGGAAAAAGTCTTTAGAAAAACATAAGAAGGTGTAGCAGTAAGTGTATAGGGGGTGGGCAAAACTACAGCACGCTTGAGCATCAGGGTAGAATGGGAAGAAAGATGCTCAAGTCGTGACGTAGTTTGTTGTTACGGGCAGTCAACATCTGGGCCTGAAACTAAGAAGACGCCATGTAGAAGTTGTCATCAACAAGATGAAATAAATCTCTATTTATAATCAAACAAAGAACTCGCCTGTCCTATTTATCTGTGCGCTGTTACAGATGGATATGAATTAAATGAGATGCTCCCCACAAGAGGCTGGGCGAAGCCGGGCTGGGTCAGACAGACAGACAGACAGACAGACAGTCGGGAACGGGAGCTTATATGACTAATTATATGAATTAAATGAGATGCTCCCCACCAGTGACTGGGTGAAGCCGGTCCGTGTCAGACAGACAGACAGACAGACAGATCTCCGCCAGGAGCTGGGCGAAGCCGGGCCGGGTCAGCTAGTGTGTGTGTATTGTGTGTGTGTGGGATTGCAATAAATACAGAATTACATAAATCATGAGGTATATTTCCAGTATCATATATTGTATTAAGCAGACTGGTAACTTTATCTATTCCATATTCTTCTAAGCATTAATCATTTCTGTTGTGACGCTGTCTGGACCGGGGGTCTTGCCAGATTTCATATGATTAAGAGCATTCTGACCTCTGTTTCAAATTGCTGGCCCTTCATTGTTATTTTGAACAATATATTGTTCGTTTCTGTTATCGTCATAAAGGTTTTTCACGTAATCTGACCATACATGTAAAATCTGATCTTTTTCTATTACGACTCTTCCATCTTTTGTCTTTAGGCAGCCTGCTGATGTACGTGTTCTTTGATTAGTAATCTCTTGAATTCTTTTGTGCATTAGTTTCGCATTTTTATTGTTGTGTTGTTTTTCAATTTCTCTGCAATATTTCTCAAGCCATGTTTCTTTAGCCTCCTTACATAAGGTTCTGACTTTTCTGTGAATTTCTTCATATTTGGCAGGATTATTTTTGTTCTGTTTTCTTGTTTCCATTAGTTGTAAAATTTCTTCAGTCATCCATGTCTTACGGCCCACTTTCTTTACTTTGGAATAGTTTTTTCTGCTGCACAACTGATTGAATTCTTCAGCATTTCCCATTGATCATCTACATCTTGAAATAGGATCTCTAGATCAGACAATAAATCAAATTTGTTCTTTACTTCTATGTTAAAATTATCTTGTATTTCTTTGTCAGTTTTCAATTTGCACAAGTCATATTTAGGGTTTCCTGCTGTATACTTGACTTTCTTTAACTTTACCCTCAATGTGCCAGTAATTAATCTGTGATCACTGTAACAGTCTGCATTTGAAACTGTTTTTACAACTGTTAATGCATTTCGAAACCTTTTGCTTATCAGGATGTAATCTATCTGGTTTTTAATCCTGCTGTCTGGACTCCTCCATGTCCATAATCTTCTAGGATGTTGTTTAAACCAGGTGTTTCCTACAACCATTTCTTGTTCTTTTGCCCATTCTACAAGTCTGTAACCTCTTTCATTTCTCTCTCCCAAACCATGGTTGCCTACACTGCATCCATCGCTTTGCTTTCCTATTTTTGCGTTGAAATCACCCATTATGATATTTATTTCTGATTTTTTACAGTTCTTCAAAGCAGACTCCATGTCATTATAAAATTTCTCTATACTTCTTCACTGCTTTCACTTGTTGGGGCATATACTTGAATTACATTTATTTTAAAAGGTCTTCCGTTTAATTTTACTAATAGAACTCTGTCTGACACAGCCCAATATCCTTTGACAGAATTTGATGTTTGCTTATCTAATATAATGGCTACACCTCTTGCTGTTCTTCTCCCCCCGAGTAAATAATCTTACAATCCTCTCCTGTCCTTATCCCTGCTCCTCTCCATCTCGTTTCCGATATTCCTAATATGTTAATCTTCTCTCTCTCCATTTCTTTTTTGATGTCCCTCCAACTTTCCATCTGCATTCATTGTTCCTAACATTCCAAGTTCCTACTTTCAATGATATTAATCTTTTGCACCTAGTAGCCTGTTGACGGTCTGGAGTCACCTGGTGCGCATGACTATTTACATGATTTCTTCTCATAACAGGCCAAAAACATTTTGACTGTAGACATCTAAATTACCTAATTGGTTTACGGTTTTCATTTATTTCTTGTAGGACTGGTTCATTGGTTTTTCTGTCTGTTCGTTGTATTCATTGCCTTTTCCTCAGAAACCTCATTTCTACAGCTATCAGATGTTTTTCAGCTTGTCTGCTCCTTGTCCAAGTTTCACATCCATACAAAAGTACAGGGTCTATGTACCACTTCAACACTTTCGCTGCAAATGACATCTTTTTATTGGTCAGTATGTTTTCATCTTGCAAAAGGCTACCTTTGCAGTGCCAATTCTTGTTCTAGTTTCTTCAAGGCATCCCCCATCAGATGTTATGACTGTTCCTAAATAACTGTTGTCAAGTCACTTGCTTAAGAATATTCCCATTTACTTGTATATTACATTGTGGTATTTCCTCTTTCCTAACTTCTTACAATTTAATTCTAACCCTAGTTGTTCACTGTGTGTATCTACTAAATGTTGCAGGTCCTGCTCGTTGTCTGCAATAAATACTGTATCATACTCATATCTGTTATCGATGCATAGTCCTATAATGCTGATTCCCTCTATATTTCTGAAAATATTTTCAGCGTACAAGGAGACATTACAAATCCCTGTCTCACACCTCGCTTAATAGGCTGATATTGTCCCACTTCATTATCAAATCTTATGGCCGTTTGTTGTTTCCAATATATGTTTTTACATGCCTAAGGTCTTCTCCGCCAATTTGAAGATCTTCAAAACATCCCTATCATGTCGAAATGACTCACTTTACCGAATGCCTTTGTGTAGTCAATAAAACAAAGGTGTAGATCTATGTTTACTTCTACAGAACGTTCACTTAATGTTCTTGGTATATACACATCATATAGTGTACCCTTGCCTTCTACAAACACCCTTCTCCTATTTCAGGTTGTATTTTCTTCCTCATTCTTTGCATGATAAATCCTCGTGACTAATTATACTAATTGTTCAATATTGCTCACATTCCAAGGCTCCTGATTTCTTTGGGATTGCAACAAATTACATACTTTATTAAGTATATTTCCAGTATCGTATTCTGTATTTAGCAGTCTGGTAACTTTATTCCATATTCTTCTAGATCTATTCTGTTGTGATACTGTCTGAACCAGTTGTCTTGCCAGCTGTCATATGGTTAAGAGCATCCACATACAAAATTGCAGTTCCTTCATTATTATATTCCACAGGTTTTCCTGTCATTAGCATGGCAGAAGATGAGTTCAAGACTCATAATTCTAGATTTTATACTGTGCAGTGCAGACAGTGGCTGGCGTGGATCGAGCATAGTGAGAATATAGAGCTGAGAATACAGTTTAATGGGTGGGAAATGCCTCTGGGCCCGCGTCATATTAGAGTAGATGGGTGGGATAGGGTGAATAAAATCGTGTATCAATTTCACGGATGTCTATTCCACGAACATCCAGACTGTCCTCTGACTCGTGGTATTGATATAGACCCAGTTAATAAGATACCTCTGACAACACATGTGACATTCATAACTACTTGGTTAACGAGGTGAAAGTTAAGGTAGTAGAAATGTGATAGTGTGACTGGCAGAACCTAAAGAAGACCAATAGTGACATTAAGGGTTTTGACAAGGCCAGATTCCCATATGTAAAACCCTGGCAAAATAAACAGGACATAGACAAAGAAAGAATCCTCCAGACTGTTAAAGACGAGACATTGTTTGGATTGATAGAGTGTGACATCCATGTGCCAGACAAACACAAAGAGCGCTTCTCAGAGATGACACCCATTTTCAAAAATATTGAAGTGAGCAGAGAGGATATTGGTGACCTTATGAGGCAGTACACCCAGTCACATAAACTGCTGACAAGTGCCAGACGACACTTATAGGAGAAAAGATTATATTTGCCACACCATTGTTAAAAATGGTATCTGGAACATTAGCTAGAGGTCACCCATGTGTATTAAATCATTGAATATAAGCCAGTTAGCTGCTTCCAAGAATTTGGTGATATGGTGTCTAATGCCAGACGAGAAGGTGACAGTAATACCGCCTCTACCGTTAAGGTGGAAACCATGAAATTGTTGGGGAATGCCGCGTATGGCAAAACCCTAACCAATAAGGCCAAACATTCGGATGTGTCATATTGTAAGGCTGAAGACACGACCAAGTTAGTGAATAATCCTCTCTTAAGAAGATGATACTACTGACCGATGACATATTTGGAGTAGAAAAAGGGAAAAAGACAACAGTCTGGGATCTCCCCCTTCAAATAGGATGTTTCGTTTATCAGTATGACAAATTGAGGATGTTAGAATTTTATTACGATTTTATAGGCACATTTTTAGACAGGGGGAATTTCCAATTGTGCGAAATGGATACTTACTCTCTTTACTTAGCCCTTAGCAAACCTACAATAGCAGAAGCAGTTACACCACACCTTATAGCAGAATATGTGAGAGTTTATAATAAGTGGTTCCCGGCTGATGTCTGCTCTGAACATATAGTTAGTACTGATACCTGTAAAGCTTGCCAGACTATCAAAGCTTATGAAAAGAGAACCTCTGGTCTTTTCAAGTTAGAATACTATGGGGATGGAATGGTATCCTTATGGAGTAAAACATACCATTGTTTCGGAGACTGCAATAAAACAAGCACAAAGGGCCTCACCAAACAACACAACACCCACCTAGACAGGCAAACAACTTTAGAGGTACTCAACACATAGACAGCGACTGGAGGGACAAATGTAGGTTTCAAAGCACAAGACACGTCTATGTACACATACACACAACACAGAAACTCACTATCCTATTTCTACATAAAACGCCAAGTACACGCATACAAGGTCACTACATCACCACTAGATATATAACACGTCCCAGTGTAACGCCCTAGTGTAATTATGTATATATGTTTTCTACTGTTTGGTGTCTATAATATGGTTAATAATATGTTCTATTACCTTTTAAAGTGGTCATATGTGTCAAATGACTATATAACTGAAAATAAAAGACTGTGTGTCACTTTCTGTCACATTTGTCACTAATCATGAACAATAAAAATGAGTGTACTTCGTCAATGAATGTACTGAAAATACAAGTATGTGGTGTCAATAAAAATGGTTGACTATATCTTCTATTCGAAAACTATTGAAAATTTCATGAAATGGATTTGATGAAAATAAAAGTTATGAAAACGAAATATTTTTGGTTTGTTGGTTTTTTTAGTGGTATGAATGGTTTGTTTTCGTCTTTCTTGTTGTCATGATGACGGCTGCGAGAGGTTGTTTCGTCATGTTGATCGTGAGTGGGGAAATATGGACACACACACACACACACACACACACACACACACACACACACACACACACACACACACACACACAAGAGTTAATTTACATATCACCCCTACATACCACCCCTTACCCACCCAACTACAAGACCGAGGAGGAGTGGAAATCAGCCGAGGTCAAGGTCATCGGTTGAGGCTCCACCAAATGATACCAGTTTTCTACATTGTATACTACTCTCCTTGCACTCCTTGCACTCCTGAAATTCATTTTATAACGTAAGTAAAACCACAAATCACGTTTTATGTAGATGTCTAGACTTGTTCTAGTATGTGTTATTAAAGTTAGCTTCTATTTTTACGCATACTGTGTAGCGTGGGGAGGAAAAAATTATAGGCAGGAAACACGAAGGTGGCGGGGGCGATATTCTGAAATAATGGGGCAGGGGTGCACGCGCCAAAAATGGTTGAGAACCACTGGTCTAAACGAAATGTGTAGGGAATATAACATGAAAATTAGTATAAGTAAAACAGAGGTAATGACTATAACTAAAGAAGATAAAACGGCAACAATTCATCTAAACTAACTCTCCTTGAAACAAGTAATAAATACAAAATAACACAAAGTAATGCAGCTTTACAGAACAGGATTAAGACATACTTCACTATATAGGGAGAAGAGATCCGGTGACAAGACACACCCCTGACGTACTCCTAGCTTTATCTGTTCGTAACTACCATCTTTATTTCCCATTTTATTGCTGCTACTTTGTTCCAGTAAATATTCTTGATTATTCTTCTTAAACCTTTCCCATCAATGTTGATATTTGCACTATATAATAATAAATCACCCCTCTGCTGTGTGTCCACCGTGACCAGGTACAGGGGCTTGAGTGTTCCAATGACCACAATAGCTATGTTGACGGTAGCACAGCTACTGGTAGGGTCACCCATGTCGGATAGCTCAAGGGAGATGGACCAGATCAAGCGACACACAAACCTGCTGCCTTTTAGGTAGACTGGGGAAAGTCAAAGGCTAGGGAAAGCACCCCAAAAATTGCTTGTCGAAATCGAATGTACTGAGCCACAGGCTTGACAAAGCAGTGCAACGTAACTTAATTCATGATGTCACAAATTAAAATTAATCGTTATGGTGCTAATCCCACGAAGTCCCATCAGAAGGTGATAGTGCTGGGCCCCCTGCCTCGAGGGGGTCCACGCATGATTACTCGTGGTCATCTTTCCCTGCGCTGTGGAGTCAAAGCACAGAGGAGTAGGTTAAGAGCTATTGACCAAATACCCCGGACACTCAACATACTACAGTGGAATACCGAAGGGAATTTGTAACAAGAAAGTCTCCCTAACAAAGCGTCTTCATAAAGAAAGAATAGATGTGGCATGCATTCAAGAGACACACCTCAACGCCAATCGCATATTCTCAGTCAGAGGATATCAGTCCACATGTTTCGACCGCGAAGGACACAAAAGGTGGAGTACTAATACTTACACGAAAATACAATACTTTGCAGCGAAGTAACTGTGATCTCTGACAACCAAACGGAAATTATAGGTGTTGATATAATGATAAAGGACGTGAAAATTAGAATTTACAATCTGTATAGCCAACTCTCAAACATGAAAATAACTGACACAAACTGCATTATTGTCGGAGACTTTAATAGCTGTTCAGAAAGGTGGGGATACCCATATACTGACAAAATAGGAGATGAAGTGGAGGACTGGGAAATAGGCTCAAATCTCCATCTACTCAACGAAGCGGATGACACACCGAGCTTCTACTCCACAAGATGGTTTACCACTTCTACTCCAGACTTAGCTTTCTGCACAGGAGACATCCTCCACAAAATCGTTCGCCATGCGCTTCACCAATTAGCAAGTAGTGACCACAGACCAATCAAGCTTGTAATGAATATGGAGTATGTTCCACAGGAGCAAAAGTCTTTGCCCCGCTGGAATTACAAACGAGCAAATTGGGACAGATTTGCCATACTAACAGACAAATATTGTGAAAACATAAATACACGATATGGCAACATGAAGCAAATGGTGGAAAGTCTAAACTGTGCAATAATACAGGCGGCCACTGTGTCTATTCCAAGAGGAGCAAGGAAAAATTACAAACCATACTGGACTGAAGAACTACAAATTTTGGAAGACAAAGTTGAAGATACAAGGAAAACAGCAGAGAGGGAACAAACAACTGAAGCGAACATCTCTCTCAAAGCCATCTCAGCAAAGTATAAAAGAAGAGTAAATCAAACAACAAGAGATTGTTGGAGGGAAAAACCAGACAACCTGAATTTTGACAGGGATGGAAACAAACTATGGAAACTAGTGAAAGCCATGAACAATAAAGACCCAGAATCAAACAATTAACAATTAAACAAGGTAATGCCTTTCTTACAGGGGAAAAAGTGTACAAATGCACTAATGGAACACTATGCCAGTGCAAACCACATTGATATTACAACCGAACAGAAGAAAGCAATCAAAGACAAACATTTACATCATGGTAATACAGAGACAGCAGCAGAATATATGATGGCATATCTAACAATGGAAGAAATGGAACAGGCAATGAATACCCTAAAAAAGAAGAAATCACCAGGAAAGGATGGAATCACAAATGAAATACTAATAGGACTAGGCACTAAGGCAAAAAAGAAACTAATAGCAGTCGTAAATTACAGCTGGAAGAGAGGAATAGTCCCACAGGCATGGAAAGAAGCTATACAAATACCAGTCCCAAAGAAAGGAAAAGACCTGGAAGAACCAAATGGCTATCGACCTATCAGTCTACTTAGCTGTGTAGGAAAATTAATGGAACGCATTATCAATGGCAGGCTAACATGGCATCTGGAAGAAAAGCAACTCTTAACATCACACCAAGCAGGATTAAGAAAGTACAGATCCACTGAAGATCAAATAATCTATACAGTTCAGGAAATAGAGGATGCCTTTCAAGAGAAAAAGCACACACTAGCGGTCAGGATAGATTTAGAAAAAAGCATTCGACAAAGTATGGAAGGAAGGACTGAAAGTAAAACTGCAAAAAATGCATGTTTGTGGGAAAATGTATAAATGGATCAGCCACTACCTTGAGAACAGAACTGCCAGGACAAAAGTACAAGAACAAACCAGCAAAATGATGCTGTTGGAGCAAGGTGTCCCCCAAGGAGGAGTTCTTTCACCAACATTATTCCTAGCATATATAAATGACATCACGGAAAATTTTCCAGCCAGAGTACACACATCCTCCTTTGCAGATGACCTAGCTATATGGACATATGAAGAATATATTAGTACAGCTAACAGCAGAATACAGCAAGCCTTATTAGCGCTAGAGGACTGGTCAAAATCATGGCTAGTGAAGATAAGTGAGGAGAAAACAACATGCACAGTGTTCTCCCTCTCAAATAAAACTCAGCAACCTAAGCTGGTATTGAACGGAAAAATATTGCGCCATGAAGAAAATCCAAAATATCTAGGAGTCACCTTTGATCGTCGCCTGACATGGAAGACACAGGTTGAGAAAAATCTAACAAGAGCAAGGCAAAGAATGGCAATCATGAAAATGCTTGCTGGTACAACGTGGGGAGCAGATGAGAAAGTTCTCAAGAAGTTATATACTGGACGGGTGAGGCCAGTACTGGAAAATGGCATAGCAGCTTGGGCAACAGCAGCTAAGTCAAACTTTAACAAAATAAGTAGGGTCCTAAATCAAGGAATGCGAATCATAACTGGAAGCCTGAAGACAACGCCTATTAATGAACTAGAAAAGATCACTTGTTTACAACCAATGCAGGATAGAAGAGATAGCAGAGCCCAGCAACAAGCAGAAAAATTTAGAAGATTGACAGACCACCCTATGTATAACAGATTTAATGGCTTTGGAAAGGGAAGATTGAAGCGTAGCAACTTTGTAGAAACTGCAAAACGAAAGATTAGGGCAGATCCCATACTTAACATATCAACAGTCAAACCCATTTACAATGCACACAAGTTCTAAGCTTGGAGACAGCAGCAACAGTCTGAGATGATAGAAAACATTCCTGGTATTGAGAAAAAACACTCAGAATGAAACCGAAAAAAGTAAAATAACCCTAAACTACATAAAAGAACATTACCCAAGCAGCAATTGGACCCATGCATATACAGATGGATCAGTCACAAATTCAATAGAAAAAGGAGGAGGAGGAATTCTCCTAATTTTAAAAAATGGAGTGAGAAAAACATAGTCAGTGGCAACTGGAAAATTTTCAATTAACATCAAAGCGGAGGTAGAGGCTTTGATAACTGCAGCAGAAATGCTTTTGATGGAGGAATATAAAGAGAAGCAAATAGCTATCTTCACGGATGCAAAGTCAGATGTCCCAATACTTGAAGAGCAAAAACAGCACAGAACTAGCTGACCTAAGAGCAGCATTCCATGGTCTATGCCAGAAATCCAAAAAAGTTGTAATACAGTGGATCCCATCACATTGCAGTATACCTGGAAATTAAGAGGCTGACAGACTAGCAAAAGAGTGTGGACGACTACCACAGCCTGAGATAGACATAACCTATAATGAGGCAAAGAGATTTATAAAAAGCACTTATAGAATCAAATGGGAATCAGAGCATCCGGGCCACCAGAAGGATGATGCATATTACAAACTCAACCAAAGCGAACAAGTAGCAATCTTCAGACTCTGCTACAGGACATAACAGGCTGAAATACCACTTGTTCAATAAACTAAAGATAGGAGATACCGATGAATGTAATTGTGGAACTGGTAAAATGACAGCTAAACATTTGCTGCAGGAGTGCCCAATATATGCAGAACAAAGAAAGATATTTTGACCCACGCCTGCTTCAGTTGAAGACAAGCTCTATGGAGATATCAACAAGCTCAAGTTGACTGCAGCTTACTTTAACTACATTCAGGTTGACATTTAAAGGTGCATGAAGAAGTATTTAGACTGCCACACTTCATACCACAGGTATGTCGGTTACAAAAGCGTCCCAAAGGCATGAAATGGGATATTGCTTGGATAGCATATCCATTACGTGGAAAGTCCGAATCGAAAGCTCACTATGTGCATGTCATCTGCAGACTGCATTCTTCTGGTTTCCGGAAGAACAGCCTATGGTGAACGGAAGGCCCAATATACGGAAGTGAGGCAAAGCAGCCATGTGCCAGGACGTGACGATTCCTTGTGTGAGACCAGTACCAGAGGCGCTGTGTGTCGGCTCTGCAAGTATGGAAGTCTCCTTGGATGGCGGGGAATGCCCATGGTCTGCTCCTGCCTTCCCTTGAGGGCTGACTGGGATGTCTTCGGCTGTTCTTAGTGGGCCAGCTGGGAATGGGGATAACACCACAACAGTGAGAGTCAAACGTCCTAAGAAACCTAAGAAACCCCCGGGAATGTTAACCCGGTCAACAAATGCCCGCAGAAGTCGGATGTGTCGGCCTAACGGCGCAAGAACGCAGCTCTGCTGTAAACAGGCACAACGCAATCACGACCAAAAAAAAAAAAAAGACTCCGGATGAACGCAGAAGAAGAAGAAGAAGAAGAAGAAGAAGAAGAAGAAGAAGAAGAAGAAGAAGAAGAAGAAGAAGAAGAAGAAGAAGAAGAAGAAGAAGAAGAAGAAGAAGAAGAAGAAGAGAAGAAGAAGAAGAAGAAGAAGAAGAAGAAGAAGAAGAAGAAGAAGAAGAAGAAGAAGAAGAAGAAGAAGAAGAAGAAGAAGAAGAAGAAGAAGAAGAAGAAGAAGAAGAAGAAGAAGAAGAAGAAGAAGAAGATAATAAATCATACAATTCAACTGCGCTTGCATTTCCCTAGTTGCTTAGAGCATATTTAAAAGAACATAATAACATGATAGTAATGCCTTGATTGATCACTACACTTAATAACTATGATCAAGCATTCTGCGAAATTACAAGGTATCTAAAAGAAAAACACTTAGCCGGTCTCCCTGGCCAAGGTGTTAACGACGTTGTTCGTAATCCCGTATATCCACGTGGGGAAAACAGCTGCGCGAGATCCGCGCCGTGCTGGTAACTTATGTGGGTATGTGAGCCTGTCGTTCTTAAAGCAATGGCAAACCACTGAACGTAAAGCTTGCCTAGTACATCAACAGCAGCTGAAAAATGCTGGTGTTGACTGCAACGCCCTGTAAAGGATATCCAACATTAAAAAACAAAAGAAATGAGTAAGGGACATAAACATCTAATATTGTTACAAGGGAGATTACTTAAATTTAAAAAAAATAAAGCATATACTAGCGATGGTATTATCACCTTACTTTATACTTATATATTATTTTTGTAGTAAAATAAATATATGGAAAACAAAGTAAATTTTTTAATAATAGATATAATATTATTATGTTTCTTAAATAACATGTTTTTAATATTTACATACTTACATTTTATAATGAACTGTTTACTTATATAATTATTTTTAAAATACTATTTGCATATTTTCAATGTACGTCTAATATGCGCAATGAATTGATCCCCCTATATGGGAGAAAAACATTTTTTTACTGGCCTCCTAGGGCCACAAAAGAAACAGAAGATAATCACACCCATCCCTCTCTTGTGCCTTCTCTTTTTACATGACATATATAGACAATATATGTGCAAAGAAAACAGCCAAAAAGAGACGGAAAGAACACCACATGTCGAGAACACAGAAGAAGAACTACATGTATCTGCAAATTACACCATTAGAGAACTGTTTGCGGACGACCAAGCACTAATAGCAAAATCAGAAGCTGAATTACAAAACCACATGAATAGTCTAAACCAGTGGTTCTCAACCGGTGGGAAAATTCGCCCCCCCCCCCCCCCCCTGGTTTCTAGGGAGGTGTGGTGGGGAATTAAATATTTCAAGAGCACTATAGAGTGGAAGTCGAAAGAAGTCACAAATGGCTGTAGTAAAATACAATTATGATAACTTGAAACCAGTGATATTGTATACATACATTGTTCCCATCTATTCTCAACATTAGTCATAGTGCAGGACCAACACACAGCAAAGGCCTGTCTCAGGCACATATCAAAAAAAGCTCACCAGAATGAAAGAACCAAACAACCGCCGGTAAAACCAACAAAAGTCCTCTACGAACAATACAATTTATCCTTGATGGAACTGGCAGACACTTTCCAATCAGATGTTCACCTACAAAGCCTCGATGTTTCTAGATATTATTCCGTTTCTAGATGTTTTCTAGCCAGTCATGCCATTTTTTTCTCCGAAATGTAGATCACGAAACAAACAACATCGAACAGATGTAAAGAAACATTTCACCGTACATAATGCCGTCGCCAGAATGCCAACACAAACGTCCTCCTCGAAAACACAGTTCATCATAGATGGAAACGACAGTTACTAGGAAAACAAGCAGCCACACATTTCTGAAGGCAAGAAAACCGGTCGCTTTTGCGACAGCACCAGCCGCCATAACTTGCAGATATTTCTGGATGCTTTTGTTCCGTTTCTAAGATGTTATCTAGCTAGCTATACCATTTTGAGCATTTCTCAACATAATTTCCACCAACATTGATCCACTTATCCTATCGTTTTATCAGTCCTCCCAAACCGGCTGCATAGAACTGCGTGCTCTGTGTTCTATACCACGGTTGCACTTCACATTCAACTGCGGCGTCATTCGCAAATTTCTCAATGGACCAGAAAGATGGAAATCACTAGGGGCTAAGTCCACTGAAACCACCTGAAGTGGAAACATGGTATACAAAAAGAGCACACAGTTATATGCAGCCGTTTTGGAAGGACTGATAAAACGATGGGATAAGTGCATCAATGTTGGTGGCAATTACGTTGAGAAATAAAGGGACAATGTATGTATAAAAGTAAACTGGTTTCGAGTTGTTATCATATTTAATTATTTTTCTACAGCCATTTGTGACTTACTTATGGAAATACCCTTGTATAAGAACAGATTACGTGATATTCTCTTTCCCTCCATACTTTACAGTTCTGTACTCCTCTCCTTTCTTAAATTCATTTTATAACACACGTAGAACCGCAAATCATGTTTTATGTAGACGTCTAGACTTGTTCTAGTATGTGTTATCAAACTTAGCTTCTATTTTTACGTATGCTGTGTGGGGAGGGGGGGGGGATTTATA
Organism: Cepaea nemoralis; assembly: GCA_014155875.1. Lineage (NCBI taxonomy): Eukaryota > Metazoa > Mollusca > Gastropoda > Stylommatophora > Helicidae > Cepaea > Cepaea nemoralis. The sequence goes on along the minus strand of JACEFZ010027970.1, from coordinate 190,359 downwards.
GGAGGAAATACGAAAAGGGGAGGAGGGGGTGAATTACCTTCTAAAAATATGGTTAAGGGGTGCACGGGTCAAAAAATGTTGAGATCCATTGGGCTAGCTCTACTGTCCTCAGGCTTTCTCAGTGTGTGTCCTATCCAGCATCTTTTCCTGACCTCTTGGCTCACTTGAATTTGTTTAGTTATCACCATGAGCTCTACATTGGTGATTCTGTCATACCATTTGATTCCCTTGTTCCCACCATTTTAGATAACTAGATTGACTGCACCCATGCATAAAACATTTATGACATAACTAGATCCACTGCAAGAATAGATAAACTGTGAAGATATCTCATACATTATCTGAAGGAATCCTTTTCGCGCCTTAAGGCTAGGGTTGCTAGACGTCTGGCAAAAAGAGGACATGTCCTCCTTTTCAGCCTAATATTCTCCGTCAGGTAGGCAAAGATAAAAACCTTTAAAATGTCCAGATTTTCTTATATTTTATATTATAATTTTTTATGTATTATTGTTACAACTTACAATGTATCTACACTATGTCATATGTTTACATTGTTAAAACTTACAAAGTCTTTGCATTTCTGCGAACTAGACGATTATAGTAATTCTAACTGTTATCTGTATCTGGCTCATTACTCTTTTTTGATATTTACTTTTACTTCTTTATTAAAACCCATTGCTTAATAATATTTAAATATTGAGCACAACCCACTACTGGCAACGCCGATCACACTGTGGTATGAACCTAAGGCCTATCCACGTCAATATGGAAGCACTAGACTCGAGTTTCGCCCTCGTTTGAGCTCGTCAGTAGTGCATATCCCTGACCGGATCCGGAAACAGTCCCGGATCACGCGTGTGAAGCGGGTGTGTAACCACGCGGCACACACTGGACACACCAAATTATCACAACAGAATACCACAACGCTACCCATCGTAGGCTATGCTCAAAAACACTTAATAATATTTATTTAATTTTCCTATTTATACCAAATGTGAAACACCAATTATTTGTATAATTTGAATCTAACTGTTGCTCTATTCGGCAACACTAACAATCTAGCTCTATGCTGTAGTCTCTATGTTCAAAATGTTAATGTTATTTCCGGTAGCAAAGACACAAATTAAAATTCAAATGAAACATACAATATGTCCTCCTTTGTCCTCTTTTTTGTCTTATTATGTCCTCCTATTGGTGCCCACATATCTGGCAACCCTACTTAAGGCACATTGAGCCTATGGTGCAAGACCCATATTTGTAGATCAATCAGCTCTCAGTGGGTGATGTGGTTGGTGCCCCACCAAAATTTGAGATGAGTCAAGAACTAATATACAGCACTCAGGACATTCCCATACATGCTCCATCCTCAGCTTCAACAGCCAGTGAAGAGTCCTAATATGACTAATACCAACTGCAGTCTCAGTGTGTCTGCATGGCCTTTATATTACACCACTAACATTAATGAATCCATCGGTATAATTCTGTCTCTATTCTGGGAACATTTATAAGTGGATTGTCTCCCTCAGCATTAATAAACCCACTAGCTGTGTCTCCCTGGAAAATGCTGCTATATATCAGCAGCTTTGTAGCACAGATAACTGTCCCCATAAAACACTGGTTGTGTATACACTTCGGATAATGGTCTCATGCTCCTTCTATCCAATAGGACAAATAATTCAACATTCTAGTGAGTTTAAGCTTGTTAAATCAACAAAAGAGGAAGGCCAAAGAGAAGATGGGTGCAGGATGTGGCGGATTATCTCCAGATGGGTGTATAATACGCGGGACATCTTGCTTATGATCGAGAGGTTTTCCGGAAGGTTGTATGGAAGTGATGTTCTGCAAAGGACATGCTACTGAATGAATGAATTCAATGCTTCGTGTGTTTTACGTCTCCTGATATTTTGTTTGCGTTGTAGGTTCCAGACAAGAGATTGTCTAGCTCGATGGTTCTCAACCGATGGGGAATTCCTCCCCCCCCCCCCCAGTGGGAATTTTAGGGCTTTCAGGGTGGGGTGGGGGGGGTGAATTAAGATTATTTCAAGATCGCGCTAATACAAGAATCGATTACTTGATATTGATTTTCCCTCCATACTTTACTGTTCTGTACTCCTTGCAATTCTGAAATTCATTGTACAACGTAAGTAAAAACTATGCTATAATTTGGAAAGAAACCAGAGCCTGAGTATGAAAAATATTAGGCTGGGGAAGTCATCGCAAATAGCCATCTACATGTATGCACGTCGCACTAACACTGTTTGGAGCCCGCCTTTGACGACAAACGAAGAGCAAAGCCCTCACATGTGATTTGATGTGCCGCTCGAATACTGACAACCAGCCTTTACAGAATGCCCTTTTGACTAGTCCTGGCTCCATGGGCAACTCATGAGAGCGAACCAGCCATTGGTAGAATCGCCAGTTCAAAATGCAGATTCACGTCACTCTGCAAACCCTCTACAAGAGAAGAGGGCCCCAAAGGAAGATGCCGACATCATTCATTATCATCGTGTATCATCATCAACGCATAGCGGGAGAAATCATAGACAGGTCTATGTCCATCAGTGGAACCCCCCCCCCCCTCCCCCCCCGCAACTGTATTACAACGCAATATTCCAGCATCCCCATTTCGTATAAATCTATTCAGCCAGAGATCTTATTAAACAGTGACAGCTTCAGCGGTAAGGTTCCTAAAGAATGGGATGAATCTTCCAGTCTTCATCGATGGAAAGCGTATAGAAAAGACTGTATATGACAGTCATATTATGTTTGTAGCAAAGAGCTTAGGGACAGTTGTTTATCAAGCTCTGTGTTGGGTGATAGTACCTCATGGTTGAGTCACAGAATTTGGTTCAAGCAAAAGATGATTTGGTTGGGAGACAGATCGATTCAACAACCTATGCAAATAAAAGGGACTACACATGTAGTTAATGAAGTTCAGTGCTTACATGTATTATGTGAGGTAATGAGGTCAAACCAGTCCAGATTTTGGTATTGATTTGTTGGTGGGAAGTGGGTTGTGAAATCTGAGTTTACACAGTGTAAATAGCTAGAACTAAGAGTGTTCGTGCTGTCTTGTGAAGGTGGTTACACAGTAATGTTATTGTGGTGAGATATGTCACTGGTTTAGTTAAGGAGTGAGAGTTAATGTGGGGAGGTCGAATGCACTTAGCCTATTACTGCAGATACAGGATAGTATTCCCTTGGAGGCAAAGGCAAATGACCTGACTCTCAAGCAAGGAAGAGCACCATGTATCATTTCATCAGTTCTTATCTCTCGAATCAAGGACCATAGAAATACCCCTAAGCACAAAAGTCATATATTATATACAAATAACCCTACAATGGTAATGATATGTTTCAAAAGAAAAATATGCACCCCCATGTATAAACAAATTGAATGAGCCCTTTAAAGTACCCAGTAAGCTAAGGTGGCTTTTAGTGACCAGGTTTTTAATTCCTTCCCATTGTATATGAAACCCAGACACTATCACAACTTTGGACCAATTATCTCCCTGGAGACAGGCCATGGACTCTAATTACTAGTAGTCAATCCCTGATTCTTGTTCCCCAAACAAAAGGTATCATGGACTAGAGCGTCATCCTGTAATTTGTCATCAGGCAACAACACCAACGACCTTCGCCTCAGTAGCTAAGTGACCCAGAAATTACAAAGAAGCCACATTTTAATGGAAATGATAGTTTAAAGTTTATTGTCCAAGCGCGGTGCATTTAAATGTACTGCGGTCTCCAGAAAGCACGAGATTGTGTGTGTGTGTGTGTGTGTGTGTGTGTGTGTGAGAGAGAGAGAGAGAGAGAGAGAGAGAGAGAGAGAGAGAGAGAGAGATAGAGAGAGAGAGAGAGGGAGAGGAGAGGGAGAGATGGACAGGTGTTTCATGCATTCCGCTTGCGGAAGTGAAAGTGAAGCATATGCAAGGAATGTGTATCTACATGCACTATGCCACAAATGTCATATTATCATAACTGTATATATGTATGTATATGTTTTATTCACAATGTCACACTTAACACTAACAAACGGCAACGCTCTGTAATATACACAAACAAAAGAAACACACACTACAACTTGTAAATACACATTGCTTTGTATGAAATAAAAGTTGGAAAAAAAAAATTAAACAAAAAAAAAACGAGCATAATCCCGTGTGTTGCCGGGGTCCATAAGGGAAGCAAAGAATAGCAACACTGTAGCCTACCACGCATGTCGTAAGAGGCGACTAAGGAGGCTTGATGGTTCCGTCGCCCTGCTACTGAGTGAGTGCTTGGCGCGACACTGTGAGCTGTGAGTTTCGTGTGAAGTGCTTTTGAATCTGCCCAAGTTTTTATTTTTGGAACGTGACTGCATGTTCGGAGCGATGGCAAGTGACTATGTCCCAGAGTTGACCAGTTTTTGCCTTATGCAGAAATGCGTGGCTGCTGGGCTTCTGGTTGACTGCCACTGCCGTCGGTGATGAACTGTATTTTCGTGGACTGTGTGGGTGAACATCTAGGAAACATCCAGATAGGAAAATGGCTGCCGATTCCATCAGAGATGAATTGGGTGTTTCGTGGGGGACTGGTGTGTTGACATTCTGGCGGCGGCATTATGTACAGTGTATCTGTGCGGGCTGTTGTTTGTCGAGACTCCTGTCTTTTCCTTCTTTCACATTGGGCAGTGAGGAGCGTTTTGTGTGATATTCACTGGCATAGGAACGGAGCATGGTGGGGACGACCCGTTGCTGTGAAGTTGGAACTGCGACTAACTAACTAACTAACTAACTAACTAACTAACTAATTAACTAACTAACTAACTAACTAACTAACTAACTAACTAAGCATTATCAAATTATTCATGATTAAATCAAATGATAAAGCATGTAATCAAAAAATCATCAAGTAAATCATTAATAAACTTTTTAATATCACTAATTAATGTGATTATTAATTCTACAGTGGTAAATGATGTAAATAAACTCATATGATATTTTTTTTTTTAAAAATTATAAATTATAAGTATGCAAATATTGAAAACATTTTTTGTAAGAATTTGTATTTGTATACTTTTAATTTTTAGCCTTTAGCCTCACGTTAGCGTCAGTCGAATGTGGTTCACGGTTGGAGATAGACGTGTTTATTCTGATTCACAATATTGGATTATCGCGTTTGTGACACGTGTGATATTATTTCCAAGACAAAAACAAGAAACTCGTGTGTATTTCTTCGCGGGAGTCGCACATTATTTCTCCATACTATTGGAATATCACGAGTGTGACACGCGTTTATTCACAAGGTAAAAACAAGATGCTCGTGTGTTTTTCATCGCTGGAGTCGCACGTGTCTTCTTTGTACTATTGGATTATCGTGATTGTGTGTGCTAATATTTCCAAGGGAAAGCAAAAAACGTGAGTACTAACATTACTTAATAAATATAAAACACTATCACCGCGATAATTCCAAGTAAATAGAAGAAACATGGCGTACAACACAAGAAGTAGCTCGCAAAACAAAGAGCTTTACTCGGAAAAGGCTGCTGCCGGCCCTAAATCAAGTACCAACAGGAGGAAGGCTGGCAGCGGACCAGCCAGAGGCATCCAGAAGCCAGTAGCATCTGGTCCAGCACCGACCGCCAACTCAAACAGAAGCGGTGAGCGACCACACAGCCGGAGAGAGGCGCCTAAACCCCGAGACAACAGTCCAGTGGCCAAAACAGAGAGCGAGAAGACTCGACTAGTAGCAACACAAGTCAATCAAGGACAGGCGAAGATCACATCGCTGAATAACCCTCATATAAGAATGATGTTTGATAATGCACTAGGAAAAAGAAACATCGAGAAAGCATATCCAACAAAGCAAGGGAAGGTATTCGTACACCTTAACAAAACAGAAGAAATGGAGGACTTCATTAAAAAAATTAAAGATACACAGAAACCCCTCAATACCAAACTGGACCATAGGATCGAGGTAGAAATCGATATCTGGAAACCAACCTGCGACATAGTTGTCAAAGGCATCAGCCCTCAATGGGACATGCCTAAGATCCTAAACGACCTTAGGAAAGAGAACAAACATGCACAGATAATAGACGGAGAAAGAATAACGAACGGACAAGGAAAGCCCACATCGATCATAAAAATCAGATGTGTAGGACAAGAGTCAGATATCCTTAAACAAGGAACCCAAGCACATCGAAGCATTTGTTCCTCCATTAGCACAGTGCACACTTTGCCAGAAATTTTGCCACTTCCGGCAAAGTTGCAGACAGAAAGTGCCAACGTGCAAGTTCTGTGGAAGACCGCATTGGAGGAGCGACTGCCGGCTCGCAAAAAACGAAACAAAATACGCAGAACACATTCCCAAAAGAACATGCGCCAACTGCAAGGGCAATCACGGTGCAAGATACAAGGGGTGCCCTGCATACAAAAGGGAACTGGTGGCCTGGAAGGAATCAGTGTTAACCAAGACACCACTCAGGATAGTAAAATCGAAGCAGAACCTCCAAAACATGCGGCCCTGAAACGCTATCCAAGAGGCAGATAATGCAAACAGACATGACCAACCAGAGAGCACAAGTAGCCGACAAACCGCAAGACAAAAGACAACAGGCACAAAAAGAAGCAGAATCAGACACAAGACTAGAGGACGAGAACCCAAGACAGGCTCTTAAAAGAGTACAGGAAGCAGAAGGTAAACTAACAAAGGCAACCAAACATATGGAAGAAGCCACAGCCAGGATGGAAAAACCACCCAAAGCATTGAAGAACAGCTGAAAGGCATCAACAAGATGATGAAAGAACAGGAAAGCAAACTAAGAAAAGTGGAAGAAGAACACAAAGAAATATTGGATATATTCAACCCCTCCCAACTGAAGGAAATGAACAACGAAATAGAAAGAATCAGAAAAGAAGTCTCTTCGAGGTTCAATACTGTGATAGCACACCAACGTGGAATACTCAAGGAGAGCGCAGTGCCATACTGGTGGAGTGAACGATTACCTACAGTACAGGAAGAAACCAGCTACCATGACAACGCAAACAGCACAGAGTTTATCGAAGACAATCAGCTGGCAGTGCTCAACGATGGGACGATAACCAGGATAGATCACAGACCAAACTGCCAAGACACAGCCATTGACCTGACAATAGCCACCTTAGGTCTATCAAGCAGCCAGTGGGAAGTGACAGAGGACACAAACACAGACCACCTTCCAATAATAATCAACACCAGAACAAATATCCCAGCTAAGCGACAACAACAACAGGCCAACCTTTCACCTCAAGAAAGCAAAATGGGAGCAGTTCAGAGAAGAGATGACCAACACAGAACTGGAACAGCAGGAACGGGAAGACATTGACAAATACACAGAGAGACTGACCAGAAACATACTGAAGATAGCCACCAAACATATCCCTAACATAAATATGCCAGAGTATCTAAGACCGGGTACATACATACATACATACATACATACATACATACATACATACATACATACATACATACATACATACATACATACATACATACATACATACATACATACATACATACATACATACATACATACATACATACATACATACATACATACATACATACGTACGTACGATACATACATACATACATACGTACGTACGTACATACATACATACATACATACATACATACATACATACATACATACATACATACATACATACATACATACATACATACATACATACATACATACATACATACATACATACATACATACATACATACATACATACATACATACATACATACATACATACATACATACATACATACATACATACATACATACATACATACATACATACATACATACATACATACATACATACATACATACATACATACATACATACATACATACATACATACATACATACATACATACATACATACATACATACATACATACATACATACATACATACATACATACATACATACATACATACATACATACATACATACATACATACATACATACATACATACATACATACATACATACATACCCCAAAATACACGTCTGCTTCAGTTGAAGACAAAGCTCTATGGAGATATCACAAGCTCAAGTTGACGCGCTTACTTTAATACATTCAGGTTGACATTTAAAGGTGCATGAAGAAGTATTTAGACTGCTACACTTCATACCACAGGTATGTCGGTTACAAAAGCGTCACAGGCATGAAATGGGATATTGCTTGGATAGCATATCCATTACGTGGAAAGTCCGAATCGAAAGCTCACTGTGTGCATGTCATCTGCAGACTGCATTCTTCTGGTTTCTGGAAGAAAACCAATGGTGAACGGAGGCCCAAATATACGGAAGTGAGGCAAAGCAGCCATGTCCAGGACGTGATGATTCCTTGTGTGAGACCAGTACCAGGGCGCTGTGTGTCGGCTGTGCAAGTATGGAAGTCTCCTTGGATGGTGGGGAATGACCATGGTCTGCCCCTGCCTTCCCTTGAGGGCTGACTGGGATGACTTCGCTGTATCTTAGTGGCTAGCTGGCTGGGATGAGGATAAAACACACAACAGTGAGAGGTCAAAGTCCTAAGAAACCTAAGAACCCCCGGAAAGGTTACCCGGTCAACAAATGCCCGCAGAAGTCGGATGTGTCGGCCTAAACGGCGCAAGAACGCAGCTCTACTGTAAACAGGCACAACGCAATCACGTCAAAAAAAAAAAAAAACAACTCCGGATGAACGCAGCAGAGAAGAAGAAGAAGAAGAAAAGAAGAAGAAGAAGAAGAAAGAATAAGAAGAAAGAGAAGAAGAAGAAGAAGAAGAAGAGAAGAAGGAGGAAAGAAGAAGAAGAAGAAGAAGCAAGAAAGAAGAAGAAAGAAAAGAAGAAGAAGAAAAAGAAGAGAGAAAAGAAGAAGAAGAAGAAGAAGAAAGAAGAGAAGAAGAAGAAGAAGAAGAAGATAATAATCATGCAATTCAACTGCGCTTTGCATTTCCCTAGTTGCTTAGAGCATAATTAAAAGACATAATAAATGATAGTAATGCCTTGATTGATCACCACACTTAATAATTATGATCAAGCATTCTGCGAAATTTACAGGTATCTAAAAGAAAACACTTAGCCGGTCTCCCTGGCCAAGATGTTTCACACGGTGTTGTAATCCCGTATATGGGGAAAACAGCTGCGTCGAGATCCGCAGCGGATCGCGCCGCGCTGGTAACTTATGGGGTATGTGAGCCAGTCGTTCTTTAAAGCAATGGCAAACTACTGATGTAAAGCTTGCCCTAGTACTCACAGCAACTGAAAAATCCGGTTGTTGACTGCAACCAATGTAAAGGATATGCCAACATTAAAAAACAAAAGCATTGAGTAAGAGACATAAACATCTAATATTGTTATTAGGGAGATTACTTGAGTTTTAAATAAATAAAGCATATTCTAGCAATAGTATTATCACCTTACTTTATACTTGTATATTAGTTTTGTAGTAAAATAAAGTATATGAAAGAAATTTAAATTTGTTAATACTAGATATGATATTATTATGTTTCTTAATAACATGTTTTTAATCTTTAAATACTTACATTTTATAATGAACTGTTTACTTATATAATTATGTTTTAAATACTATTTGCATATTTTCAATGTACGTCTAATATGCGCAATGAATTGATCCCCCTATATGGGGGAAAAACATTTTTGTTAACTGGCCTCCTAGGGCCACAAAAGAAACAGAAGATAACTCAACACCATCCCTCTCTTGTGCCTTCTCTTTACATGACATATAGAGACAATATACGCAAACAGAGAACAGCCAAAAAGAGACGGAAAGAACACGCCATGTCGAGAACCAGAAGAAGAACTACATGTATCTGCAATTCACACCATTTGAAGAACTGTTTGCGGCGACACAAGCACTAATAGCAAATCAGCGACGCTGATTACAAAACCACATGAATAGTCTAACCAGTGTTCCTCCCGGTGGGGAATTCGCACCCCCCCCCCCCCCCCCCTCTCCGGTGGATTTATTCCACATTAGTCGCTGTAATTCAGCTTCTGATTTTGCTATTAGTGCTTGGTCGTCCGCAAACAGTTCTCTAATGGTGTAATTTGCAGATACATGTAGTTCTTCTTCTGTGTTCTACGACATGCGGTGTTCTTGCCGTCTCTTTTTGGCTGATTCTCTTTGCATATATTGTCTATATATGTCATGAAAAAGAGATGGCACAAGAGAGGGATGGGATGATTAATCTCCTGTTTCGTTTGTGGCCCTAGGAGGCCAGTAAAAAAATGTTTTCCTCCCATATAGGGGGACATTCAAAGCCGGATTGTGTCACTTACATTGAAAGTATGCAAATAGAATTTAAAAAATAATACATAAGTAAACAGTCCACTATAAAATGTAAGTATATATAAGATTAGAAACATGTTATCTAAGAAAACCTAAAATGATCATATCTAGTATTAAAAATATTTTACTTTGGTTTTCAATTTAATATTACTACAAAAATTAATATAGAAGTATAAAGTAAGTTAATAATACTATTCGCTAGTAATATGCTTTATTTTTTTAAATTTAAGTAATCTCCCTTGTAACAATATTAGATGTTTATGTCCCTTACTCATTGCTTTTGTTTTTTAATGTTGGGTATCCTTTACAGGGCGTTGCAGTCAACACCAGCATTTTTCAGCTGCTGTTGATGTACTAGGCAAGCTTTACGTTCAGTAGTTTGCCATTGCTTTAAGAACGACTGGCTCACATACCCCCATAAGTTACCAGCGCGGCGCGATCCGCTGCGGATCTCGCGCAGCTGTTTTCCCCATATACGGGATTACGAACACCGTCGTTAACATCCTTGGCCAGGGAGACCGGCTAAGTGTTTTTCTTTTAGATACCTTGTAATTTCGCAGAATGCTTGATCATAATTATTAAGTGTGGTGATCAATCAAGGCATTACTATCATTTTATTATTGTCTTTTAAATATGCTCTAAGCAACTAGGGAAATGCAAGCGCAGTTGAATTGCATGATTTATTATCTTCTTCTTCTTCTTCTTCTTCTTCTTCTTCTTCTTCTTCTTCTTCTTCTTCTTCTTCTTCTTCTTCTTCTTCTTCTTCTTCTTCTTCTTCTTCTTCTTCTTCTTCTTCTTCTTCTTCTTCTTCTTCTTCTTCTTCTTCTTCTTCTTCTTCTTCTTCTTCTTCTTCTTCTTCTTCTTCTTCTTCTTCTTCTTCTTCTTCTTCTTCTTCTTCTTCTTCTTCTTCTTCTTCTTCTGCGTTCATCCGGAGTTTTTTTTTTTTTTTGTGACGTGATTGCGTTGTGCCTGTTTACAGCAGAGCTGCGTTCTTGCGCCGTTAGGCCGACACATCCGACTTCTGCGGGCATTTGTTGACCGGGTTAACCTTCCCGGGGGTTTCTTAGGTTTCTTAGGACGTTTGACTCTCACTGTTGTGGTGTTATCCCCATCCCAGCTGGCCCACTAAGAACAGCCGAAGACATCCCAGTCAGCCCTCAAGGGAAGGCAGGAGCAGACCATGGACATTCCCCGCCATCCAAAGAGGCTTCCATACTTGCAGAGCCGACACACAGCGCTCTGGTACTGGTCTCACCCAAGGAATCGTCACGTCCTGCACATGGCTGCTTTGCCTCACTTCCGTATATTGGTTCACCATAGGCTGTTCTTCCGGAAACCAGAAGAATGCAGTCTGCAGATGACATCCACACAGTGAGCTTTCGATTCAGGACTTTCCACGTAATGGATTTGCTATCCAAGCAATATCCCATTTCATGCCTTTGGGTCGCTTTTGTAACCGACATGCCTGTGGTATGAAGTGTGGCAGTCGAAATACTTCTTCATGCACCTTTAAATGTCAACCTGAATGTAGTTAAAGTAAGCTGCAGTCAACTTGAGCTTGTTGATATCTCCATAGAGCTTGTCCTCAACTGAAGCAGGTGTGGGCCAAATTATCTGTCTCTGTTCTGCATATATTGGGTACTCCTGCAGCAAATGTTTAGCTGTCATTTTACCAGTTCCACATTTACATTCATCGGTATCTTCTATCTTTAGTTTATTGAACAAGTGGTATTTCAGCCTGTTAAGTTCTGTACAGAGTCTGAAGATTGCTACTTGTTCTTTTTGGTTGAGTTTGTAATATGCATCATCCTTCTGGTGGCCTGGATGCTCTGATTCCCATTTGATTCTATAAGTGCTTTTTATAATTCTATTTGCCTCATTATAGGTTATGTCTATGTCAGGCTGTGGTAGTCGTCCACACTCTTTTGCTAGTCTGTCAGCCTCTTCATGTCCAGGTATACTGCAATGTGATGGGATCCACTGTATTACAACTTTTTTGGATTTCTGGCATAGACTCTGGAATGCTGCTCTTAGGTCAGCTAGTTCTGTGCTGTTTTTGCTCTTCAGTATTGAGACAGCTGACTTTGCATCTGTGAAGATAGCTATTTGCTTCTCTTTATTTTCCTCCATCAAGAGCATTTCTGCTGCAGTTATCAAAGCCTCTACCTCCGCTTCGATGTTACTTGAAAATTTTCCAGTTGCCACTGACTGTGTTTTTCTCACTCCATTTTTAAAGTTAGGAGAATTCCTCCTCCTTCTTCTTCTATTGAATTTTTGGCTGATCCATCTGTATATGCATGGGTCCAATTGCTGCTTGGATAATGTTCTTTTATGTAGTTTAGGGTTATTTTTCTTCTTTCGGTTTCATTCTGAGTGTTCTTTTTTGCACTACCAGGAATGTTTTCTATCATCTCATACTGTTGCTGCTGTCTCCAAGCTGAGAACTTGTGTGCACTTGTAAATGGGTTTGACTGTTGATATGTTAAGTATGGGATCTGCCCTAATCTTTCGTTTTGCAGTTTCTACAAAGTTGCTACGCTTCAATCTTCCCTTTCCAAAACCATTAAATCTGTTATACATAGGGTGGTCTGTCAATCTTCTAAATTTTTCTGCTTGTTGCTGGGCTCTGCTATCTCTTCTATCCTGCATTGGTTGTAAACAAGTGATCTTTTCTAGTTCATTAATAGGCGTTGTCTTCAGGCTTCCAGTTATGATTCGCATTCCTTGATTTAGGACCCTACTTATTTTGTTAAAGTGTGACTTAGCTGCTGTTGCCCAAGCTGCAATGCCATTTTCCAGTACTGGCCTCACCCGTCCAGTATATAACTTCTTGAGAACTTTCTCATCTGCTCCCCACGTTGTACCAGCAAGCTTTTTCATGATTGCCATTCTTTGCCTTGCTCTTGTTAGATTTTTCTCAACCTGTGTCTTCCATGTCAGGCGACGATCAAAGGTGACTCCTAGATAGTTTGGAGTTTCTTCATGGCGCAATATTTTTCCGTTCAATACCAGCTTAGGTTGCTGAGCTTTATTTGAGAGGGAGAACACTGTGCATGTTGTTTTCTCCTCACTTATCTTCACTAGCCATGATTTTGACCAGTCCTCTAGCGCTAATAAGGCTTGCTGTATTCTGCTGTTAGCTGTACTAATATATTCTTCAGATGTCCATATAGCTAGGTCATCTGCAAAGGAGGATGTGTGTACTCTGGCTGGAAAATTTTCCGTGATGTCATTTATATATGCTAGGAATAATGTTGGTGAAAGAACTCCTCCTTGGGGGACACCTTGCTCCAACAGCATCATTTTGCTGGTTTGTTCTTGTACTTTTGTCCTGGCAGTTCTGTTCTCAAGGTAGTGGCTGATCCATTTATACATTTTCCCACAAACATGCATTTTTTGCAGTTTTACTTTCAGTCCTTCCTTCCATACTTTATCGAATGCCTTTTCTAAATCTATCCTGACCGTTAGTGTTAGCTTTTTCTCTTGGAAGGCATCCTCTATTTCCTGAACTGTATAGGTTATTTGATCTTCAGTGGATCTGTACTTTCTGAATCCTGCTTGGTGTGGTGTTAAGAGTTGGTTTTCTTCCAGATGCCATGTTAGCCTGCCATTGATAATGCGTTCCATTAATTTTCCTACACAGCTAAGTAGACTGATAGGTCGGTAGCCATTTGGTTCTTCCAGGTCTTTTCCGTTCTTTGGGACTGGTATTAGTATAGCTTCCTTCCATACCTGTGGGACTATTCCTCTCTTCCAGCTGTAATTTACGACTGCTAGTAGTTTCTTTTTTGCCTTAGTGCCTAGTCCTATTAGCATTTCATTTGTGATTCCATCCTTTCCTGGTGATTTCTTCTTTTTTAGGGTATTCATTGCCTGTTCCATTTCTTCCATTGTTAGATTTGCCATCATATATTCTGCTGCTGTCTCTGTATTACCATGATGTATATGTTTGTCTTTGATTGCTTTCTTCTGTTCGGTTGTAATATCAATGTGGTTTGCACTGGCATAGTGTTCCATTAGCGCATTTGTAGCCTTTTTTCCTGTAAGCAAGGCATTTCCTTGTTAATTGTTAATTGATTGCTTCTAGGTCGTTCATTGTTCATGGCTTTCACTAGTTTCCATAGTTTGTTTCCATCCCTGTCAAAATTCAGGTTTTCTGTTTTTTCCCTCCAACAATCTCTTGTTGTTTGATTTACTCTTCTTTTATACTTTGCTGAGATGGCTTTGAGAGAGATGTTCGCTTCAGTTGTTTGTTCCCTCTCTGCTGTTTTCCTGGCATCTTCAACTTTGTCTTCCAAAATTTGTAGTTCTTCAGTCCAGTATGGTTTGTAATTTTTCCTCGCTCCTCTTGGAATAGACACAGTGGCCGCCTGTATTATTGCTCTGTTTAGACTTTCCACCATTTGCTTCATGTTGCCATATCGTGTATTTATGTTTTCACAATATTTGTCTGTTAGTATGGCAAATCTGTCCCAATCTGCTCGTTTGTAATTCCAGCGGGGCAAAGGCTTTTGCTCCTGTGGAACACACTCCATATTCATTACATTACAAGCTTGATTGGTCTGTGGTCACTACCTGCTAATTGGTGAAGCGCATGGCGATCGATTTTGTGGAGGATGTCTCCTGTGCAGAAAGCTAAGTCTGGAGTAGAAGTGGTAAACCATCTTCTGGATTAGAAGCTCGGTGTGTCATCTGCTTTGTTGAGTAGATGGAGATTTGAGTCTATTTCCCAGTCCTCCACTTCATCTCCTCTTTTGTCGGTATCTGGGTATCCCCACCTTTCTGAACGGCTATTAAAGTCTCCGACAATAATGCAGTTTGTGTCAGTCATTTTCATGTTTGAGAGTCTAAGGTCCTTATCTGCTGGGCTATACAGATTGTAAATTCAAATTTTCACGTCCTTTATCATTATATCAACACCTATAATTTCCGTTAGGTTGTCAGAGATCACAGATACTTCGCTGCAAAATATTGTATTTCGTGTAAGTATTAGAACTCCTCCTTTTGTGTCCTTCGCGGTCGAAACATGTGGACTGATATCCTCTGACTGAGAATATGCGATTGGCGTTGAGGTGTGTCTCTTGAATGCATGCCACATCTATTCTATCTTTATGAAGACGCTTTGTTAGGGAGACTTTCTTGTTACAAACTCCCTTCGGCATTCCACTGTAGTATGTTGAGTGTCCGGGGTATTTGGTCAATAGCTCTTAACCTACTCCTCTGTGCCTTGACTCCACAGCATAGGGTACGGTGACCACGAGTAGTCATGGGTGGACCCCCTCGAGGCAGGGGGCCCAGCACTATCACCGCCTGATGGGACTTCGCGGGATTAGCACCATAACGATTAATTTTAATTTGTGACATCATGAATTAAGTTACGTTGCACTGCTTTGTCAAGTCTGTGGCTCAGTACATTCCGATTTCGACAAGCATTTTTTGGGGTGCTTTCCCTAGCCTTTGACTTTCCCCAGTCTACCTAAAAGGCAGCAGGTTTGTGTGTCGCTTGGTTTGGTCCATCTCCCTTGAGCTGTCCGACATGGGTGACCCTACCAGTAGCTGTGCTACCGTCAACATAGCTATTGTGGTCATTGGAACACTCAAGCCCCTGTACCTGGTCACGGTGGACACACAGCAGAGGGGTGATTTATTATTATATAGTGCAAAATATCAACATTGATGGGAAAGGTTTAAGAAGAATAATCAAGAATATTTACTGGAACAAAGTAGCAGCAATTAAAATTGGAAATAAAGATGGTAGTTACGAACAGATAAAGCTAGGAGTACGTTAGGGGTGTGTCTTGTCACCGGATCTCTTCTCCCTATATAGTGAAGTATGTCTTAATCCTGTTCTGTAAAGCTGCATTACTTTGTGTTATTTTGTATTTATTACTTGTTTCAAGGAGAGTTAGTTTAGATGAATTGTTGCCGTTTTATCTTCTTTAGTTATAGTCATTACCTCTGTTTTACTTATACTAATTTTCATGTTATATTCCCTACACATTTCGTTTAGATCAGTGGTTCTCAACCATTTTTGGCGCGTGCACCCCTGCCCCATTATTTCAGAATATCGCCCCCGCCACCTTCGTGTTTCCTGCCTATAATATTTTCCTCCCCACGCCCCTACACAGTATACGTAAAAATAGAAGCTAACTTTAATAACACATACTAGAACAAGTCTCCCGGGAAGGTTAACCCGGTCAACAAATGCCTGCAGAAGTCGGATGTGTCGGCCTAACGGCGCAAGAACGCAGCTCTGCTGTAAACAGGCACAACGCAATCACATCCGAAAAAAAAAACTCCGGATGAACGAAGAAGAAGAGAAGAAGAACAAGTCTAGACATCTACATAAAACGTGATTTGTGGTGTTACGTACGTTATAAAATGAATTTCAGGAGTGCAAGGAGTGCAAGGAGAGTAGTATACAATGTAGAAAACTGGTATCAATTGGTGGAGCCACCACCGATGACCGTGACCTCGGCTGATTTCCACTCCTCCTCGGTCTTGTAGTTGGGTGGGTAAGGGGTGGTATGTAGGGGTGATATGTAAATTAACTCTTGTGTGTGTGTGTGTGTGTGTGTGTATGTGTGTGTGTGTGTGTGTGTGTGTGTGTGTGTGTGTGCGTGTGTGTGTCCATATTTCCCCACTCATGATCAACATGACGAAACAACCTCTCGCAGCCGTCATCATGACAACAAGAAAGACGAAAACAAACCATTCATACCACTAAAAAAACCAACAAACCAAAAATATTTCGTTTTCATAACTTTTATTTTCATCAAATCCATTTCATGAAATTTTCAATAGTGTTCGAATAGAAGATATAGTCAACCATTTTTATTGACACCACATACTTGTATTTTCAGTACATTCATTGACGAAGTACACTCATTTTTATTGACAAATGTGACAGAAAGTGACACACAGTCTTTTATTTTCAGTTATATAGTCATTTGACACATATGACCACTTTAAAAGGTAATAGAACATATTATTAACCATATTATAGACACCAAACAGTAGAAAACATATATACATAATTACACTAGGGCGTTACACTGGGACGTGTTATATATCTAGTGGTGATGTAGTGACCTTGTATGCGTGTACTTGGCGATTTATGTAGAAATAGGATAGTGAGTTTCTGTCTTGTGCTTTGAAACCTACATTTGTCCCTCCAGTCGCTGTCTATGTGTCGAGTACCTCTAAAGATGTTTGCCTGTCTAGGTGGGTGTTGTGTTGTTTGGTGAGGCCCTTTGTGCTTGTTTTATTGCAGTCTCCGAAACAATGGTATGTTTTACTCCATAAGGATACCATTCCATCCCCATAGTATTCTAACTTGAAAAGACCAGAGGTTCTCTTTTCATAAGCTTTGATAGTCTGGCAAGCTTTACAGGTATCAGTACTAACTATATGTTCAGAGCAGACATCAGCCGGGAACCACTTATTATAAACTCTCACATATTCTGCTATAAGGTGTGGTGTAACTGCTTCTGCTATTGTAGGTTTGCTAAGGGCTAAGTAAAGAGAGTAAGTATCCATTTCGCACAATTGGAAATCCCCCCTGTCTAAAAATGTGCCTATGAAATCGTAATAAAATTCTAACATCCTCAATTTGTCATACTGATAAACGAAACATCCTATTTGAAGTGGGAGATCCCAGACTGTTGTCTTTTTCCCTTTTTCTACTCCAAATATGTCATCGGTCAGTAGTATCATCTTCTTAAGAGAGGATTATTAACTAACTTTGTCGTGTCTTCAGCCTTACAATATGACACATCCGAATGTTTGGCCTTATTGGTTAGGGTTTTGCCATACGCGGCATTCCCCAACAATTTCATGGTTTCCACCTTAACGGTAGAGGCGGTATTACTGTCACCTTCTCGTCTGGCATTAGACACCATATCACCAAATTCTTGGAAGCAGCTAACTGGCTTATATTCAATGATTTGGTACACATGGTTGACCTCTAGCTAATGTTCCAGATACCATTTTAACAATGGTGTGGCAAATATAATCTTTTCTCCAATATAGCTACCTATAAGTGTCCGTCTGGCACTTGTCAGCAGTTTATGTGACTGGGCGTACTGCCTCATAAGGTAACCAATATCCTCTCTGCTCACTTCAATATTTTTTTAGAAATGGGTGTCATCTCTGAGAAGCGCTCTTTGTGTTTGTCTGGCACATGGATGTCACACTCTATCAATCCAAACAATGTCTCGTCTTTAACAGTCTGGAGGTTTCTCTCTTTGTCTATGTCCTGTTTATTGTGCCTAGGGTTTGACATATGGGAATCTGGCCTTGTCAAAACCCTTAATGTCACTATTGGTCTTCTTTAGGTTCTGCCAGTCACACTATCACATTTCTACTACCTTAACTTTCACCTCGTTAACCAAGTAGTTATGAATGTCACATGTGTTGTCAGAGGTATCTTATTAACTGGGTCTATATCAATACCACGAGTCAGAGGACAGTCTGGATGTTCGTGGAATAGACATCCGTGAAATTGATACACGATTTTATTCACCCTATCCCACCCATCTACTCTAATGTGACGAGGGCCCAGAGGCATCTCCCACCCATTAAACTGTGTCCTCAGCTCTATATTCTCACTATGCTCGATCCACGCCAGCCACTGTCTGCACTGCACAGTATAAAATCTAGAATTATGAGTCTTAAACTCATCTTTTGCCATGCTAATGACAGGAAACCCTGTGGAATATAATAATGAAGGACCGGCAATTTTGAATGTGGATGCTCTTAACCATATGACAGCTGGCAAGACACCTGGTTCAGACAGTATCACAACAGAATAGATCTAGAAGAATATGGAATAAAGTTACCAGACTGCTAAATACAGAATACGATACTGGAAATATACTTAATAAAGTATGTAATTTGTTCAATCCCAAAGAAATCAGGAGCCTTGGAATGTGAGCAATATTGAACAATTAGTATAATTAGTCACGAGGATTTATCATGCAAAGAATGAGGAAGAAAATACAACCTGAAATAGGAGAAGGGTGTTTGTAGAAGGCAAGGGTACACTATATGATGTGTATATACCAAGAACATTAAGTGAACGTTCTGTAGAAGTAAACATAGATCTACACCTTTGTTTTATTGACTACACAAAGGCATTCGGTAAAGTGAGTCATTTCGACATGATAAGGATGTTTTGAAGATCTTCAAATTGGTGGAGAAGACCTTAGGCATGTAAAAACATATATTGGAAACAACAAACGGCCATAAGATTTGATAATGAAGTGGGACAATATCAGCCTATTAAGCGAGGTGTGAGACAGGGATTTGTAATGTCTCCTTGTACGCTGAAAATATTTTCAGAAATATAGAGGGAATCAGCATTATAGGACTATGCATTCATAACAGATATGAGTATGATACAGTATTTATTGCAGACAACGACCAGGACCTGCAACATTTAGTAGATACAGACAGTGAACAACTAGGGTTAGAATTAAATTGTAAGAAGTTAGGAAAGAGGAAATACCACAATGTAATATACAAGTAAATGGGAATATTCTTAAGCAAGTGACTTGACAACAGTTATTTAGGAACAATCATAACATCTGATGGGGGATGCCTTGAAGAAACTAGAACAAGAATTGGCACTGCAAAGGTAGCCTTTTGCAAGATGAAAACATACTGACCAATAAAAAGATGTCATTTGCAGCGAAAGTGTTGAAGTGGTACATAGACCCTGTACTTTTGTATGGATGTGAAACTTGGACAAGGAGCAGACAAGCTGAAAAACATCTGATAGCTGTAGAAATGAGGTTTCTGAGGAAAAGGCAATGAATACTACGAACAGACAGAAAAACCAATGAACCAGTCCTACAAGAAATAAATGAAAACCGTAAACCAATTAGGTAATTTAGATGTCTACAGTCAAAATGTTTTTGGCCTGTTATGAGAAGAAATCACTGAAAGTGAAAAATTCAGATAGTGAACACGGATGAAGCATACATACCTTGATGTGTGGTAGAATGTTAGCTTTATCGAGATGACTCTTCGTATTAGTAATGTCCTCAAGCTCTCACTTGCACAGTTAATCTTCCTTTGGCGTAGACCTATGAGGTTGTAGATGCATCAATAACATTATATTATAGGTGTTATATAGACGAGTACACAAGCTATGGCATATACGCAAAGTAAAATTACACTCAAAGAATATGACACAGTTTGAAGGGGTATACAGACAGGTCAGTTTCAGTTATAAATTTAGGGATATACGTAGATACGTAATGCATCTACATGATGAGCATGATTTTATGTTGTCCTGTGGCAGCACATTTTTCACCCTGACAACCCAGTCTGTGTCAGCACAGTTTCACTATGGGGAGTACACATAATAGTGCATAGTTTAGCCATGCATATAGATTACCATCCTGAAAACAACAGGTTTCCAAACAGTCCGCAGAAGGAGGACATAGGTGTTGACCAATATATGTTACATTACACTTAGTGGAGGACATACCTTTTTGTGTGTGGTAGAGTCGCTGTGCTCCACGTGTTAACGAGGGTTGGTTGACATTATCACTGCCACCATCCAGGCACTGGAGCGCTATTTCTCTCTCTCTTCTCTACAAAATGTGGAAGATGGTGATGCTGATGAATGATGGTGAGACAAGTATATTCACATCATATTATTGTGATGGTTGACGATGATGGATGATCTTAAAGGAGACAAGTATATACATACCTTAGTTAGCTGGTTTGTGGTATGATAATGTAGTCTTGGTCAAACTGATTGCTATGCTTCCGCTTTTCAGCGCCGGTCTCAATCTGTAACAATGGAAAACATCACACATGTTCAGTTGGTCGCTTTCTTTAACACTATCACTAGACATAATATGTTACCACATTACATATCGTTCCTATGGTACATGGGTTACGAATAGATTTTGTGACTGCAATGCTGTGGGCGCTGTTAAGACAACACGCATTGCGTTGGTTTTTAACAGTGATATGCGTGGAGTTCGATAACAGTAGTGGTATTTCAATTGCGCTTGCGCTGCCACCTATGCTACACCCTTCATGTGTCTTCACAAAGTCGGACTCGAGTCAAGCTCAACAGGGACTGAATAAGTAAAAGTCACGGTAGAGATTTGTTCGCAGAAGACGAGCATAATCTCCGGCGAGCCTATTCTCACCTGTCGCGCGAGCCGCACAGTGGAGGGATGGGAGACATTGCTCGCAATAGACAGGCAATATCTCCTGCGGTAGCTCTGGCGGGCCTATTCCGCGGGGTCCGGTAAAGTCAGGCGGGGAGTCTGACGATAGTGCGCGCTTTACACAGGTCCGGACACTTGTGATTGACAGATGTGCGCGCCTTTATGGTACGGGCTCGTACGAGGCCCTCACCTGTGGGACTTGGTTGAACGCCTCTAAGCCGGGTCCCTTGGGTGTCAGGGTCTGGCCATCACTCGCCACCTGCTCGTGGTGGCGAGGTCCTGGAGGTTTTGACGGTGTGCCGCCAGCGTCTGCAGCCTAGCTTGTGCCAGAAGTATTGGTTACCCATTCCTATGGATTACACAAGAATTAGGCCGAGAGAGGGATCATGTCGTTTGGGCACCACATGTTTCTCTGAAGCTCTGCCCAGGCATTGTGATGGAATATTGGCCACATTCTAACTAACACACTTTAGTCTGTCAAGACTGCAAGGTGCCACTCCACTCACATGCGTGGAGTTCAGAATACATATACTACTAGTCTTGTCTAACAGTCTAGTCACATACCATTCATAAACACTCCTTCGTTACACAGTATTGTGAGAACGGCTCGCTTGCGTTGGTTGTTAAATATGATATGAAAATATCATATCATAATATCAGAATACATATACAAATAGCCTTGACTAGTAGTCTAAAAGATTACTATTGCATACCACTGTATTACCTACATAGTAATATACTAGTAATGCACTGATGACAGGAATATGAACAGCGTTCAGCTTACAAACGACTGTCGTTAGTATCTGTATTAGTATTTTTATTCCAAGCGGATCTCGAGGTATAAACCCGAATGTAGCACCATATGCCTTATGTTCTGAGTCATACACCAACGACACCACTATACCGACGTGTAACGAAACTATACTACATATAGAGCAACTACTGTGGTTTGTGAGTGAGATGTTTTCCTCACAGCTGGTCGCAAGCACAATGATTTTAGCGGGCATGTGCTCTCCTTTTATACATACTGGGCGGCTGACGCAACGTCTATTGACGACGTGTAATGAGATTGAACACTACATATATAGCTCTTACCACTATGGTTTTTGTGAGTGAGATGTTTTCCCAACGGCTTGTCGCAAGCACAGTGATTGTTAGTTGGCATGTGCGCTCCTTTTATACAGACTGAGCGGCTGACGCAACTTCTATTGACGACGTGTAATGAACCTGAATACTACATATATAGCACTTACCACTACGGTTTTTGTGAGTGAGATGTTTTCCCCACGACCTGTCGCTTATATTAGTTACCACAGAACAGTGAGAAACGCGGAGAGCATACATACATTGGTGTTGTAACGCAGCTCTCAATTGCCACATCTTTTGTCTGTTGTAGATCGTGTGAATCTGCAGAACTATTGATAGGATCCATAAAGCATATACATACATTGTAAATTACACAGAATATGACACATTTTAATGTCTGCCATACACAAGGCAAGGGAGCCAATCACACGACAGTGGAGTTTGTCAGATAGCAAGATAGTATGGGAGATAATCACCCCACCTCATTTTCACTCAGAATGAGATACACACAATTAGCTCAGATAAACAAATACACAGTACATGTTACATTTAGTGGAGGACATACCTTTTTGTGCGTGGTAGATTCGCTGTGTTCCAGGTTTAAATGAGGGGTTGGTTCTTTTTGGGTCGACTCTGTGGATTGACATAAGCAGACTAGTTGTTAGTGACCAGAGAAAACACACATAGAATGCACTATCTACCAACAATGATCGCCTGGAATGCCACTAACCACGCTCTCTCTCTCTCTCTCTCTCTCTCTCTCTCTCTCTCTCTCTCTCTCTCTCTCTCTCTCTCTCTTAGAAACCCACGTGGAAGATCAGACTAGATTTAGTGACTAGAGACAGCACACACAGAATGCATTATCAGTCGATAGACCACACAGAGCACCACAGAGAATGATACTAACCACTCACCACGCTCTGATGCTCTCTCTCTCTCTCTCTCTCTCTCTCTCTCTCTCTCTCTCTCTCTCTCTCTCTCTCTCTCTCGTCCACTCTCCCTCCCTCTTGCACTCTCTCGGCAAAAGCGGAAGACAATGATGATGTATCTAGGACCACGGATTTCTATAGATGACTACAGATGACAAGACAGCTTAAGAGCAGAATATGAAAAAGCGGGAGCCATTATCACGATACGCCACTAGCCACCCAAAAACGCTCTCTTGCTCGCCTGTTCTCACTCTCCCTCTCTCTCTCTCTCTCTCTCTCTCTCTCTCTCTCTCGTCCGCTCTGTCTCTCTTTCGCTTTCTGTCTGTCTGCTCTCTCTCTCTCCCTCTCTCTCCCTCTCTCTCTCTCTCTCTCTCTCTCTTGACGGCAACAGAGGAGGCGTTGTATTTCTATGTTTCACATCAACAGTGGTAGCTGAAGAAGCTGATGCTAGTGCTTTTGTGTGATTATGTTGAATGATGATACTGATTATAAGGATGACGATGATAATGATTTTGTTGGCGGTGCTGGGTGATGATAATTAGCGAGCTAATGATGACAACCAATGAGAAAGATGATTAGCGAGACAGCTATATTTACCGTATGTCCGTTTTTAATTTTGCTGTTGTCTTCCACTCGGTTGCTTGCACTTTCCCTCCGTCTTAGCAGTTTCAATCTGTAATAGAATCACACGGAAGAAATACGTTTAGCATACAATGATGAGCGCTTACATTACAATACAGATACAGCACTACAACAGTCAGAGCAGAGCTATTAGACACCATAGCATAAGGCACACAGCGATGACCGATTTGGAAGCAGATCTTCTTGTGTTTATGAAAAAGTATAATTGCTGTGTCGTTAAGAAAGACAACTGCAAACTTGTCCAGGAAGCACGACCACACAAAAAGAATGCTGGGGTTGACTGTGATGTCATGTAAATCCAATGCATTAAAGCATGACTGTAATATGTACTAGATAGACACATAGATATAGTACGAGGCATACATTTGGTCGTGTTTTGACACGGCACATCATGATGGCACATGAGCAACCAACAATTTTGGGACTGACTGCAACGTCCTGTAATAGATAGACAACTAGCTGGTGATACACACTCTTCACATAGAGAGAACTCAAAAATATTCCAGGGAAGGACCGGGTAGACCTAATGTTGCACATTCCTTGCACTGCAAAACATCGAATGAAAGCTATGCGGTCGACATGACACACTCTGCTGAATATCCTGCTACGATTTTGTTCATTCATGTTTATAGTTTAATTGTGAGCGGTTGTATTGTGATTTTATTAGAGATATGAATAGCTTTACCAGTTTTAATGTTACATTTAAAATAAGCAGAATAGCATAGTCATAACGATGCTGTCTATTTTACAGCGAATTTTTTTTTCTTCCGAAAATAACCTTTAAATTATATTAAGGCGACCTAAGCAAGGGTACGATTCACTGCCCCGCGAAGCGAGCCATCAGATTAGACGATACTTAGCCTTCAGCGAGATAATTAAATTACTGGACAGTGGAGAGCTATAATCTTATTAGCGTTCAGCGGGCACATTCTAACCCCGCTCTGATTTGTATTCAATTAGAGGCAGCGTGTTTCAGTCTGAGTGTTAATCTCAGGTAAAAATCAGCCGGCTTGGTTCAGGGGCTGTGAAAGGAATGTTTGTCCAGAGAAGTTTACACAGCGTTTCTCAAAAATAGATTTACGAAGGTATTTATATGTTAGTTGTCTTTTCAAATGGTGTGAAAGTTTATATATATATATATATATATATATATATATATATATATATATATATATATATATATATATATATATATATATATATATAGTCTTTCCTCTTGAGCCTAAGGCGGCGCATAGGGCAAGAAGTCCTGTCTCTCCATGCCTGGCGGTTCGCTGCTATCTGTTGTAGATCTTGGATATTTACTTGGCCATTGAATGAGCCTTCTCTAATGATGGTTCTACGCAGGGTCTCTCTTGGTCTTCCCCGTTTTCTTTTCCCTACCGGTGACCATATGAGGGCTTGGTAGGGGAGTCTTGTCTTGTCCATTCTGAGTACATGGCCGATGTAGTTCCAACGGCGTCTTCTTATGAAATTGGATACTGTATCTTGCTTAGTCTCTTGTCTTATTTGCGAATTGGTTCTGAAGTCTGTCCAGTGGATGTTTAGAAGTCTTCTAAGACATTTGTTCTCAAAATTGTCTAATTTTTTATCTAAAGCTACCGTTGATTTCCAACTTTCACATCCATACGTTAACACTGGAATCACACAAGAGTTGAAGATTTTAAGTTTTGTGTGTTTGCTGAGTGTCTTTGACTTCCAGATGTTTGACAGTTTATTGAAGGCACTAGATGCCAGTGCGATTCTAGATGATATTTCTGGTGTTGAGTCCCCTGTGGATGTCATTTTGCTTCCTAGGTATGTGAAGCTGTTGACTTTTTCAAGAACGTAGCTGTTCAATTTGGTCTCATCTGAACTGTTGGTAAGATCAATAGTCTTTGTTTTTGTGGTGTTAATTTGGAGACCAATTTGCCCTGAAACATTTTGGAGGTGGTTTATTTTCTCTTGGGCATCCGGATGTGTTGAACTCAAAAGCACTATGTCGTCGGCAAAGTCCAGGTCTTCTAGAATTGTGTCAACCCAATGGATACCCATATTTGTGTTGCTTGTGCATGTGCGCATGACCCAATCGATAGCTATTCCAAAAAGCATCGGTGATAAGACACAACTCTGTTTCACTCCTGGTTCGACTGAGAACCAGTCAGAGTTGCCTGTTTCTGTTCTTACGCAGCAACGTGTCTCTTTGTAGAAAGATTTTATGACGTTGGTATATTTGGTAGGAAAACCATAGATGTTAAGTAGATTCCAAAGTGAAGGACGGTGGATGCTGTCGAAGGCTTTTTGAAAGTCGACAAAGTTTGTGATTAATTTCGACTGGAATTCTACGGAGTCTTCAATGATTATTCTGAGGGTGAAAATGTGGTCTATGCATGACCGTTTTGGTCTGAAGCCTGCTTGTTCTTCTCTGAGCCTTTCATCTATCGCCTTTTTCAATCTCTCAAGTAACATGCTACAAAAATGTTTTCCTGGTACTGACAATAGAGTGATACCACGCCAATTATTGCAATCAGACATACGCCCTTTTTAGGCAGTTTGAAAATTACACCATCTTTCCACTGTTGTGGTGGGAATTCGCTTTGCCAGATTTCATTGATCAGCTGTAACAAACGTTGTAAGGTGTTCTCATCTGCTGCTTTGAGCATTTCTCCTGAGATTTCATCTTCATCAACAGCTTTGTTGTTCTTCAATTTTTTGGTGGCTGCTTTAATCTCTTCCATGGTGAATGACTCGCAGGAGGCACCCAGTGGGGGCATAGTAATTTCTCCATCCAGTTTCGGAACAGTGTCAGGCTGCGGTCTATTTAATATTTCTTTGAAATGTATATATATATATATATATATATATATATATATATATATATATATATATATATATATATATATATATATATATACACACACACACACACACACACTAGCTGACCCGGCCAGGCTTCGCCCAGCCCCTGTCGGAGATATGTCTGTCTGTCTGTCTGACACGGCCCGGCTTCACCCAGTCCCTGGTGGGGAGCATCTCATTTAATTCATATAATCAGTCATATAAGCTCCCGTTCCCGACTATCTGTCTGTCTGTCTGTCTGCCTATCTGTCTGTCTGTCTGTCTGTCTGTCTGTCTGTCTGTCTGTCTGTCTGTCTGTCTGTCTGTCTGACTGACCCGGCCCGGCTTCTCCCAGCCTCTGGTGGGGAGCATCTCATTTAATTCATATCCATCCATCCATCATGTGCCATGCCGGTAAGCGTGGGCGGTCATGTTTTGCCATCTCACTCGATCACCAGAGTCGTGGATCAGCTATGTGTTCTTGTCTCGACCATGCCACGAGGCCAAGCCATCCAGGTATTTGCTTCTAGGTCTTCCTCTTGGTCTGTTCCCTTCGATCTCTCCAGTTGTCACCAAGTTCTCCAATTCATTTCTTCTCATAACATGCCCAAAACATTTTGACTGTCTGCGTCTAATATCTCTAATCAGTTTACGATCTTCATTTGTTTCTTGAAGGACCTGTTCATTGGTCTTTCTGGCTGTCCATGGTATTCTTTGCATTTTCCTCAGAAACCACATTTCTACAGCCATCAGATGTTTTTCAGCTTGACTGCTCATTGTCCAAGCTTCACATCCATATAAAAGTACAGGTTCTATGTAGCACCTCAACACTCTTTTTCTCGTTTCAATTGACATCTTTTTATTGGTCAGTATGTTTTTCATCTTGCTAAAGGCTACCTTAGACATGGCGATTCTTGTTCTAATCTCTTCAAGGCATCTCCCATCAGATGTTATTACTGTTCCGAGATAATTGTACCTATTCACTTGTTGAAGAATATTCCCATTTACTTGTATATTACATTGTGGTATTTCGTTCTTCCTAGTGACGACCATAATCTGTGTCTTTTTACAATTTAATTCTAACCCTCGTTGTTCACTGTGTGTAACAACTGCATCTACTAAATGTTGCAGGTCCTGTTCATTGTCTGCAATCAAGACTGTATCATCTGCATATCTAATGTTATTGATGCATCGTCCCCCAATGTTGATTCCTTCCATATCTTCAATATTTCTGAAAATATTTTCACTGTACAGGGAAAACAGATCTGGAGACATTACACATCCCTGTCTCACACCTCTCTTGATAGGCTGATATTGGCCTACTTCATTATCAACTCTTATGGCAGCTTGTTGTTTCCAATATATGTTTTTTACAAGTCTAAGGTCTTTTCCATCAATTTGTAGATCTTCAAGCATCCTTATCATGTCGACATGTCTCACTTTATCGAAAGCCTTTGTGTAGTCAATAAAGCAAAGGTGTAGATCTTTGTTTACTTCTATAGATCGTTCAATTACGGTTCTCAGTAAATATACAGCATTTACTGTACCCTTTCCTTCTACAAACCCACATTGTTCTTCTCCTATTTCAGGTTGTATTTTCCTCCTAATTCTTTGCATGATAATTCTTAGCAAAATCTTCGTGATGTGACTCATTATACTAATTGTTCGATGTTGATCACATTCCAAGGCTCCTGATTCCTTTGGGATTGCATTAAATACAGAATTACATAATTCATGAGGTATATTTCCAGTATCATATATTGTATTAAGCAAACTGGTAACTTTATCTATTCCATATTCTTCTAAAGCATTAATCATTTCTGTTGTGACACTGTCTGAACCGGGGGTCTTGCCAGATTTCATATGGTTAAGAGCATTCTGAACCTCCATCTTCAAAATTGCTGGTCCTTCATTATTATTTTGAACATCGTAGTGTTCGTCTCTGTTGTCGTCATAAAGGTTTTTCACGTAATCTGACCATACATGTAAGATCTGATCTTTTTCTATTATGACTCTTCCATCTTTTGTCTTTAGGCAGCCTGCTGATGTACGTGTTCTTTGATTAGTAAGCTCCTGGATTCTTTTGTGCATTAATTTCGCATTTTTACTGTTGTGTTGTTTTTCAATTTCTTCGCAGTTTTTCTCAAGCCATGTTTCTTTTGCCTCCCTACATAAGGTTCTGACTTTTCTGTGAATTTCTTCATATTTAGCAGGATTATTTTGTTCTGTCTTCTTGTTTCCATTAGTTGTAAAATTTCTTCAGTCATCCATGTCTTACGGCCCACTTTCTTTAATTTTGGAATAGTTTTTTTCTGCTGCACAACTGATTGAATTCTTCAGCATTTCCCATTGATCATCTACATCTTGAAATAGGATCTCTAGATCAGACAATAAATCGAATTTGTTCTTTACTTCTATGTTAAAATTATCTTGTATTTCTTTGTCAGTTTTCAATTTGCACAAGTCATATTTAGGGTTTCCTGCTATATACTTGACTTTCTTTAACTTTACCCTCAATGTGCCTGTAATTAATCTGTGATCACTGTAACAGTCTGCATTTGGAACTGTTTTTACGACTGTTAACGCATTTCGAAACCTTCTGTTATCAGGATGTAATCTATCTGGTTTTTAATCCTGCTGTCTGGACTCCTCCATGTCCATAATCTTCTAGGATGCTGTTTAAACCAGGTGTTTCCTACAACCATTTCTTGTTCTTTTGCCCATTCTACAAGTCTGTATCCTCTTTCATTTCTTTCTCCCAAACCATGGTTGCCAACACTGCATCCATCGCCTTGCTTTCCTATTTTTGCGTTGAAATCACCCATTATGATATTTATTTCTGATGTTTTACAGTTCTTCAAAGCAGACTTCATGTCGTTATAAAATTCCTCTATACTTTCTTCACTGCATTCACTTGTTGGGGCATATACTTGAATGATATTTATTTTAAAAGGTCTTCCGTTTAATTTTTTTAATAGAACTCTGTCTGACACAGCTCGATATCCTTTGACAGAATTTGATGTTTGTTTATCTAATATAATGGCTACACCTCTTTGGTGTTCTTCTCCCCCAGAGTAAATAATCTTATAATCATCTCCTGTCCTTATCCCTGCCCCTTTCCATCTCGTTTCCGTTATTCCTAATATGTTAATCTTCTCTCTCTCTCTCTCCATTTCTTGTTTGATGATTTCTAATTTTCCACCTGCATTCATTGTTCTAACAAGTTCCTACTTTCAATGATATTAATCTTTTGCACCTAGTAGCCTGTTGACGGTCCACACAACATGATGTTCTTGGCATTTTCTTGGCATAATTCATATAAGTAGTCATATAAGCTCCCGTTCCCGACTGTCTGTCTGTCTGTCTGTCTGTTTGTCTGTCTGTCTGACCCGGCCCGGCTTCGCCCAGCCTCTGGTGGGGAGCATCTCATTTAATTCATATAAGTAGTCATATAAGCTCCCGTTCCCGACTATCTGTCTGTCTATCTATCTGACCTGGCGCGGCTTCGCCCAGCTTCTGGCGGGGAGCGTTTTATTAAATTCATATAACAAAAAAAATGAACTTAAGAATGTCCTTCCACACAGCATCCATTATTTATAATTAAAACTGTTTTTAATCACCTACATGACTGTAGATAACTTCTTTAAACATAAAAAGATGAGTTAGAAAATTTCCACTATTTAAGTAGATGCATTATTTTTATGAAAACTTTGAAAATGCCTTAAAGATTATATCATTATTTATTATAACTCATATGCCTGTAAATAACTTTAGACAAAGAGTTTATAAATCTTTGAAAACAATGCAACAATCTAGATATAAAATATATGGCAATGCTAGTAAAAGTTATGCCCCTTGAAATAACTTTTAAGTTAAGTCCCCTCGCTACATATAAATGATAATGTAAATTTAAATATTAAATTTTTAGTAAGTAAATAGCTGATTGTACACTAACAAACTATGACAGTTGGCTGCACGGGAATGAAAAAAATACATGTAGAAAATGTCATCTCAATCGGATGGATATATATATATATATATATATTATATATATATATATATATATATATATATATATATATATATATATATATATATATATATATATATATATATATATATTATAAAACAGCGGTAGGGGTTTACGGCACTGTGGATCATAAGAGGCAGGACTGGTTTGCGGCAAACAGACAGATTCTGCAACCCTTGATTGATAAAAAGAAGATAGCTCTCTTAAGAAACAAAGAAAGACCAACGCGTAACACTCTGAGTGAGCTGAAGAATGCGAGGAAGGATGTACAAAAGGCTGCCAGGCAGTGTGCGAATGACTATTGGATCAAGTTATGTGAGTCCATTCAAATCGCAAGTAATAAGGGAAACATCAGAAGCATGTATGAAGGGATAAAGAAAGCCTGTGGTCCAATGATCAAAAGAAGTGCACCGCTGAAAACCGTGACTGGAGAAATCATCTCTGATAAGAAACAGCAGATGGATAGATGGGTCGAGCACTATTTAGAGCTTTACTCAAGTGAGACCAAGCTAGCGGATGATGCCCTCAACGCCATAGAAGCCCTGCCAACTCTTGACCACCTGGACACACTTCCCACTATAACAGAAGTTAAGTGTGCTATAAATAAGCTTGCATCTGGCAAGGCTCCAGGTAAGGATGGGATTCCAATAGAGGTAATCAGGAGTGGGCAAGACACACTCGCATTACAGATCCACCAGCTAATAGAGCTATGCTGGCGAGAAGGACAAGTCCCACATCATTTCAAAGGTTCAAACATCATAACGCTGTACAAGAACAAGGGAGATCGGAGTGACTGTAACAACTATAAGGGTATCTCACTTCTGTGTATTGTTGGGAAAGTATTTGCCCGAATTGTCCTGCGCAGACTTTAAGTCCTGGGAGATCAAGTCTACCCCGAATCGCAGTGCGGCTTCCGTCAGAACCGGTCTAACATTGATATGATATTCTCATTGCAACAGATGCAAGAAAAATGCCGGGAACAAAATCAGCCACTGTTTATTGCCTTCATCGACCTCACAAAGGCATTCGATTTGGTCAGTCGTGAGGGTCTGTTAAAAGCACTAAAGAAGATTGGCTGCCCACCAACTCTTCTGTCCATTGTGGAATCGCTCCACACAGGCATGAAGGGTATAATAAAGTTTGATGGCTCAACTTCAGAAGAGTTTGAAATCAAGAGTGGAGTTAAGCAAGGTTGTGTACTATCCCCCACCCTCTTTGGGATATACTTTTCACTTCTACTGAAATATGCCTTTCGTGATCAGGATGACGGTATATACATTCACTCACGCTCAGATGGTGGCCTCTATAATGCTCAGAGATTGAAGGCCAAGACCAAAATTAGCAGGTTACTAATCAGAGAGTTGCTTTTTGCGGATGATGCTGCGATTACGACCCACTCTGAGGAAGAATTAACATCTACTATCTGCATTCTCCAATGCTTGTTCTGAATTTGGTTTAACAATTAACAAAAAGAAGACACAGATTATGTCACAAGGTGCACATGGTGTACCATCAATCTTTATTGACGACGCCGAACTGGAGATAGTAGACCATTTTACATATCTAGGATCAGAGGTAAATAGCAAATTATCCCTCGATCAGGAAATCAACATCAGGATTGGCAAGGCAGCAACAACAATGAACATGTTAGCAAAAAGAGTCTGGGAGAACAGGAAGCTTACTGCCAAAACAAAAGTCCTCGTCTACCAACCTGTGTCCTTAGTACTCTTCTTTATGGCAGTGAAACCTGGACAACTTACTCACGCCAAGAGAAACGTTTAAACAGCTTTCATATGCGGTGTCTGCGAAGAATACTTGGTATTAAGTGGCAAGACAAAATCACAAATACTGAAGTATTGGAAAGATCAGGTTGTGTGACGGTGTATTCCATGCTCATTCTTCGTAGACTTAGATGGATAGGACACGTTAGGAGGATGGATGATGGTAGAATACCAAAGGACATCTTTTTTGGTGAATTACAGACGGGTAGGAGATCTCAGGGTCGGCCTCTACTACGATACAAAGATGTGTGTAAGCGGGAAATGATTGATACAGGCATTGATAATGCCCACTGGGAGCACGTCGCCGCTGAACGTGTTGCATGGAGGGCAACTATCAGAAATGGAATAAAGACAAAGGAGAAAATGATTGCAGATAAAGCACACACAGAGCGTGAGAGACGTAAGATGGTGCAAAATGGTGGAAATGACCATGTTTTCACATGCACCTACTGTGGGCAAACATTTGCAGCAAGAATTGGCCTTACCAGTCCACACTCGCCACCGCCATGGATCGTAGTTATTAAGCCTTTTTGAAGCACAATGTACCAAACTATCGTCTGTCAAGACGGAAAGGTGCCAATGAATGAATATACATATATATATCTTCATCTTCAGCGTTCTGAGCCATTGAGGTTCTTTGCTGCAGATACAATTCGCCTCCTTTCGTCTCTCTGGTTGATCTTCTCTTGCCAGTCATTGATTCCAATTGCTTGTAGGTCTGTATATATATTATTTTTTCACAATCTTCTTGGTCTACCCCGGGGTATACGGTCATCTATTTCCTGAGTGTAAGCGAGTTTTGTTTCCCTATTATCTTCCATTCTTTCTATATGCCCCAGCCATTGTAGTCTATTAGCCTTCGTGATACCAGTGATTAGCGGGGACTTAAACAGATTATAAATGTCTTTGTTACTTCTTCTTTTCCACTCTCCACTTTGTGTATCCCTAATGGGTCCAAAGATGCGTCTTAAAACTTTGTTCTCAAAGGTTAGTAGCAAGCCTCCGTCTCCTTTCGTTGTACTCCAGGTTTCCGAGCCATACAGCACAACTCGTCTGATCAGTGTTTTGTATATTGTGATCTTGGTGTTGCGAGATAGCGCCTTTGATTTTAGTAGATGTTGTAGTGCATAGTATATCTTATTTCCAGAATTGATTCTAGTTTGTATTTCTTCCCTTATGATGTTGGAGCAGTTGAAGACTGTACCAAGGTATTTGTATGTTTCCGTTCTTTTAATGGTCATATTATCTATTTGTATATGGATAGAGTTTTTAGCTATTCCTTCTCTTGAAATTACCATATATTTTGTCTTATCTTGGTTGATAATCAGCCCCATTTTACATATCTAGGATCAGAGGTAAATAGCAAATTATCCCTCGATCAGGAAATCAACATCAGGATTGGCAAGGCAGCAACAACAATGAACATGTTAGCAAAAAGAGTCTGGGAGAACAGGAAGCTTACTGCCAAAACAAAAGTCCTCGTCTACCAACCTGTGTCCTTAGTACTCTTCTTTATGGCAGTGAAACCTGGACAACTTACTCACGCCAAGAGAAACGTTTAAACAGCTTTCATATGCGGTGTCTGCGAAGAATACTTGGTATTAAGTGGCAAGACAAAATCACAAATACTGAAGTATTGGAAAGATCATGTGTGACGGTGTATTCCATGCTCATTCTTCGTAGACTTAGATGGATAGGACACGTTAGGAGGATGAATGATGGTAGAATACCAAAGGACATCTTTTTTGGTGAATTACAGACGGATAGGAGATATCAGGGTCGGCCTCTACTACGATACAAAGAAGTGTGTAAGCGAGACATGATTGATACAGGCATTGATAATGCACATTGGGAGCACGTCGCCGCTGAACGTGTTGCGTGGAGGGCAACTATCAGAAATGGAATAAAGACAAAGGTGAAAATGATTGCAGATAAAGCACACACAGAGCGTGAGAGACGTAAGATGGTGCAAAATGGTGGAAATGACCATGTTTTCACATGCACCTACTATGGGAAAACATTTGCAGCAAGAATTGGCCTTACCAGTCACAGTCGCCACCGCCATGGATCGTATTTATTAAGCCTTTTTGAAGCACAATGTACTAAACTATCGTCTGTCAAGACGGAAAGGTGCCAATGAATGAATATACATATATATATCTTCATCTTCAGCGTTCTGAGCCATTGAGGTTCTTTGCTGCAGATACAATTCGCCTCCTTTCGTCTCTCTGGTTGATCTTCTCTTGCCAGTCATTGATTCCAATTGCTTGTAGGTCTGTATATATATTATCTTTTCACCATCTTCTTGGTCTACCTCGGGGTCTACGGTCATTTATTTCCTGAGTGTAAGCGAGTTTTGTTTCCCTATTACCTTCCATTCTTTCTATATGCCCCAGCCATTGTAGTCTATTAGCCTTCAGTGATACCAGTGATTAGCGGGGACTTAAACAGATTATAAATGTCTTTGTTACTTCTTCTTTTCCACTCTCCACTTTGTGTATCCCTAATGGGTCCAAAGATGCGTCTTAAAACTTTGTTCTCAAAGGTTAGTAAGCAAGGCCTTCGTCTCCTTTCGTTGTACTCCAGGTTTCCGAGCCATACAGCACAACTCGTCTGATCAGTGTTTTGTATATTGTGATCTTGGTGTTGCGAGATAGCGCCTTTGATTTTAGTAGATGTTGTAGTGCATAGTATATCTTATTTCCAGAATTGATTCTAGTTTGTATTTCTTCCCTTATGATGTTGGAGCAGTTGAAGACTGTACCAAGGTATTTGTATGTTTCCGTTCTTTTAATGGTCATATTATCTATTTGTATATGGATAGAGTTTTTAGCTATTCCTTCTCTTGAAATTACCATATATTTTGTCTTATCTTGGTTGATAATCAGCCCCATCTGTTGGGCTTTTTCCTTTAATTGATTCAATATTTCCAATGTCTTTTGTTCATTTCCCCCTATAATATCAATATCATCTGCATAACTAAGCAGCTTGGATGTTCCTCCAATATCACATTCCTCCTTTATCCTCCTTACAACGTTCTATAGAGCCAGATTGAAGAGTAGCGGCGATAGTGCATCACCCTGTTTCAAGTCAGATGTTATTTGGAAAGGGTCTGATTTCCTGCCTTTATATGTTACTATATTATAAGTATCTTCCTTGCATAGTCTGGTCATGTTGATTAACTTCCTTGGTATTCCAAATTCCTGCATAGCATTCCATAGACTATTCCTATGGACACTATCATAAGCCTTTTTAAAATCCACAAAAATGTTATGGAGATCTCCTTTATATTCCCAATTTTTCTCGGCTATTTCTCGTAAGATAAATATCTGATCTATTGATGATCTGTTTTGTCTAAAACCCGCCTGGTAGTCACCTAATATGTATTCTGAATATGGTTTTAGTCTATTTAGTAATACTGCGGATAGTATATTATAGCTTATGAACAGTAGTGATATTCCTCTATAATTTTCACACTGGAACTTGTCTCTTTTCTTAAAGATAGGTATCAATAATGAATCTTTCCAGTCATCCGGTAATTCTTCAGTCCTCCAGATTTTTATTATTAGTTCGTATAGCTTTAGATGTAATGCATGGCCACCCGCCCTTATAAATTCAGCAGCAATTCCATCGGCCACAGTTGCCTTATTGTTTTACGTCGTGTGATTACATATATTATTTCTTCATATGCAGGTTCTTCAATTTGTGGTTCACACGTTAAAACCTTTTCCTGTGGGAAAGTGTTACTTGGAGCTTCACAATTTAGTAATTCAACAAAGTATTCTTTCCATGTGTTGCGCATTTCCTCATTGGTATTTATCATATTCCCATTTTTGTCTTTTAAACCATATGTGTTGTGTTGGTGCCCTCGTTTCATTGACTTCAGTTCCTTAAAAAACTTTCTGGATTCGTTTTTCTGGTGATTAGTTTCCATATCTTTTATCATATTACTCATATATTCTCGCTTCTGCTGTCGAACTATTTTCGTAGCCTCTTTACATTCATTTCTATATTGCTCTTCCTTTTGGATGTTGTTGATGCCATTTTTCTTTTGTATATATATATATATATATCATCATCATCAAGTGCCGTGCCTGGCGTAGGCGTTCATGGCTCTCCACAGATCTCGGTCTTTGGTTTTCTGGATCAACTCTGCTGCTGATATTCCTCCATGCCACCGTCTCAATCCATCCAGCATCATTTCTCTTGGTCTGCCTCTGCCTCTCTTCCCCTCGATCTTTCCAGTTGTTACGATTTTCTCCAATGCCTCACTTCTCATCACGTGACCAAAGAAAGATTTTTGTCTCTGTCTTATTGTTGTATATAATGTTCTAGTTTCATTAGCCTGTTTCAGGCAGTCATCATTAGTTACTCTGGCAGTCCAAGGAATTCGCAACACACACACACACACACACACACACACACACACATATATATATAAAATATATATATATATATATATATATATATATATATATATATATATATATATATATATATATATTCATTCATTCATTCAGTAGCATGTCCTTTGCAGAACCTCGCTCCCATAACAACCTTCCGGAAAGCTTCTCGATCACAAGCAAGATGTCCCGCGTCTGATACACCCATCTGGAGATCATCCGCCACATCCTGCACCCATCTTCTCTTTGGCCTTCCTCTTCCTCTCTTCCCAGGCATATACCCTTCCATTATTGTTCTCTCCAAACCTTCGTGACGTTTCAAGTGACCAAAATACTTCAATTTTCTTTGTTTTATCGTCTTTAATAGCCATCCCTCCTCAATATTCAACTCTTGAAGTATGGATGCATTTGTTCTTTTCTTTACCCAAGATATTCTTAGAACTCGTCTATAACATTTATATTCAAAGGCGTTTATGCGCTGTTCAGCTTGTTTAGTAAGTGTCCATGTCTCACAGGCGTATGTTGCAATGGGAAAGATGCATGCTCTTAAAAATCTAATTTTTGTAGTTCTGTCTGTCCCACTCCATAATTTATTCATCTGTTTTAGTCTTTGAAGAGCAATGGATAGTCGCCGTTTAATTTCTTTCATTGTGTCACCGTTATTGGTAATCAATGACCCAAGATATTCAAAATTTTCCACCACCTCCAATTTTCCCCCATTAATGTATATTTCTTTCTCCATAGTAGTTTTATCTGTATGCATTATCTTTGTTTTTGCTATGTTAAGATATAAGTTGTGATTTTCACTATTCAATTGGGTTGAGGCTATTAGGTTTTCTATGCCATTCTGTGTTGTGGATAGTAATACTGTATCATCAGCATATCGAATCTCTGGTATGTCATGACCGCCGATATTTAGGGCATCATATAGCTCCCTGTTTATATCATCTCTTACATTTCTCATTATATTTTCGGCGTACAGGTTAAACAAATAGGGTGACAGCACGCAGCCCGTACGGACTCCTTGTTTTTTTGGTTTTGGGGTCATGCTGTAAACAAGCCTATATGTAATTTCTTTTGCTTTTGGGGTAATCTGCTTGTTGTGAATATTAGAGAAAGTTTCGATATAATCTTTTATGAAATATCTATGTCCTCTTAATTCTGAGGTGTACTGGAGTTGCTTGTAGTTTAACTAAAAGCTTGTAGATTGTATGTGTTTTCTTGTGTAGTAATATTTCGTGTCCTTTAATGGCTGAAATACATGTTTTGTAAAATGTTGAGAGAGTGCCAAAGTAATGTGAGGATGTATTCCTAATAGGTATTAAATAATATATCCTAATTCCAATGTAATAGTGTGCTAAAGGGTGTTTTTCTGGGTGTTGTAGGATTTCGCTTATGTTTTTTATCCTAAGTGCTTGTATTTGGTTATGTCTTGGAGGGTGATATCTCCATCTTTTTTGTCTTGCATGAGTGTAGTATGTTTGATACTGTAGATGGTGCTGCCAAACACAAAGCGGCTAATCTCTTTATGTTTGTGACAGTCTGACGTGGGGGATCTAGGACTGTGCACAGATATAGTATTTTTGGAATTATATATGTATTGACAATGGTACTTCTACCAAATATGGTAGTTGTTTTGTATTTGTACCTCTGTAACATATCTGTTATTTTCTTCTCGTGATTTTGCCATGTGTCTTTGTGTGTCTGATTTGGTTGACTTTGGAAGACTATTCCGTAACTTTTATAAGATTGTTTGATGTTAAGTCAACTGGAAATTCCGCCTTATTTTTCCATGTGCCCAAGCCCATTATAGTAGATTATTGGACGTTTAGTTTTGCCCCACTCCCTTTGCCAAAAAACGAGAACGTTTCCAAAATGATCGCGACAGATTTTTCAGTTGGAAAGAAAATGGTATCGTCCGCATAAGCACGCAGCTTTTGTTCACCCTTCCCTGGTATGAACGTACCCCTGACATTGTCGTTCTGACGTATCTTTTCTAGAAGTGGCTGTAGAGCGACAACGTACAGTAATGGGGACAAGGGACATCCCTGTCTCACTGACCTAGTCAATCTGAAAGAATTGGTTAGGGTATGGTTTAATAGAATCCGACTCCCCGGGAAGGTTAACCCGGTCAACAAATGCCCACAGAAGTCGGATGTGTCGGTTTAACGTCGCAAGAACGCAGCTCTGCTGTAAACAGGCACAAAGCAATCACATCAAGAAAAAAAAAAAAACTCCGGATGAACGCAGAAGAAGAAGAAGAAGAATCCGACTTTCCGGTTTCAAATATAAAAGTTTGATCCATGTCCGAAAATAATTTCCCACGTTGCATTGAGAGATAGTTTTGTGGAGGTATGAGTGAGATATTATGTCGAATGCTTTTTCTTGATCTAGAGAGAGAATTGAGGACTGACAGTTTTTCAGATGTGTGTAGTTGATGATGTCCCTTATGAAGCGTGTGCGTTGCTGGATATTCCGGTGTTGTACACTACATTGCTGGTCTTCATGAATGAGAGATGCCACTACTGGTTTCAATTTATTCGTCGAAGCCTTTGTTAAAATCTTGTAGTCTCCATTTAAAAGCGAGATCGGTCTGTAACTCTTTAAATGTGTCTTGTCGGTGTTCTCCTTCGGAATAAGAGTAAGACGTGTTGAAACTGGATGGAAATTCCATGTTTGTGGAAAGATTCAGAGAATACTGCTAGTAAAAGGGGACCTAGAAGAGGAAAGAAAAACCGATAGAATTCAGCGGTAATACCGTCAGGGCCAGGCGATTTGCCCTTCTGCATTCCGTGAACCGCTTGTGTTATATCTGTTAGTGTTAATTCAGTATCTAGTCTTAGTTTCTGTTCCTCTGTGAGTTCTTTTGTAAATTTCATAAAGTGTTCTTGCACGTGCGCCTGTGTGTTTTCCTCTGTAGTAAAGGTTCTTGTAATAATCTTCAAAGGCTAAGGCTATTGGTTGTGGCTCGACTTGTATATTTCCTTCCCTGTCAATTATCTGGCCTATCTGTCTGCTGCACTGTATGTTTTGTCCTAAAGATAGGTATATTTTACTCTGTATCTCTTGTGTTATAGTTTGTAACTTTGTTCGCAGTAAAGCCCCCTGAAATCGATGATGTCTGTGGAGATCTAATTCTTCCTGTAATGCCATGATGTGTGGTGAATTTTTGTCTGTCTGTAGTAAGAGCTTAATTGCATTTTCCAATACTTTTTCTTGTTGTAGTTTTTGCTTGTGTATTACTGCTGCTAGTGTTTATGTTCTCTCTCGTATAGTTTGTTTAAGTGTTTCCCAGAGTTCTCGCGCTTTACCCTCCGGTATATCGCTTGTGTATGTGAGGATCAGTTTTGTTATGCAATCTACATAGTCCTGATTGTGTAAAAGTGTACTGTTAAGTTTCCAATGGGGAGATCTTCTAAGATGTGTTGCTTGTACTGTATTTATTGTTGCAACTACAGCCCTATGGTCTGTGAAGTTCAGTATCTCCTGTACATGCTTGACTTGTGTTATATGATGTGTTATGGGCGCATAATTTCTTTCTAATCGCGCCTGTTATGCGCATTGTTTCTGTGTTGTATCTGTTCCATGGGGTTGTATCTGCCTGTATGCGTCTGTTAGCCCATGGATATCTACAATTGTTTGCAATGTGTCTAATTGATTTTCCTCCCCCTGCCCCCGTTGTGTTTCTAATTTGCATTCTTACATCTCCATTTATAAGGTCGTGCGCCGAAAGTACGCAATTAAAATCACCCCATAAAATGATGTTGTGATCCCGATATGAGCGTGATAATAAATTTTCCAGTGTTTGGTAGAAGAGCGGCTGATTTCTGTAGTCAGGCGGTGCGTGTATGTTGACAATTGTGTATTTATTTATGTTATTTCCCACCTGTACTATAGCTATCCTACCCTGGCAGTCCCTGTCCTTCTCTATAATCTGCCACCTGTCCGATGTCTGTATTATTGCTGTACCCAATCCGATATGTTGAGTACTAAGACTAAAACATGAGTGTCTTAGACCTAAGCATGTTGTGATATATGATGCGTGTTCGTCGGTGTTAACGTTAGGTTCCTGTATGGGTATAAAATCAGGTTTATATTTGTGTATGAGTGGTATGAGATGATTAATATTGGACCTTATACCTCGAATGTTAATTCATTCATTCAGTAGCATGTCCTTTGCAGAACCTCGCTCCCATAACAACCTTCCGGAAAACCTCTCGGTCACAAGCAAGATGTCCCGCGTCTGATACACCCATCTGGAGATCATCCACCACATCCTGCACCCATCTTCTCTTTGGCCTTCCTCTTCCTCTCTTCCCAGGTATATACCCTTCCATTATTGTTCTCTCCAAACTTTCGTGACGTTTCGAGTGACCAAAATATTTCAATTTTCTTTGTTTTATCGTCTTTAATAGCCAATCCTCATCAATATTCAACTTTTGAAGAATGGATGCATGTGTTCTTTTCTTTACCCAAGATATTCTTAGAACTCGTCTATAACATTTATATTCAAAGGCGTTTATGCTCTGTTCAGCTTGCTTAGTAAGTGTCCATGTCTCACAGGCGTATGTTGCAATGGGAAAGATGCATGCTCTTAAAAATCTAATTTTTGTAGTTCTGTCCCACTCCATAATTTATTCATCTGTTTTAGTCTTTGAAGAGCAATAGATTGTCGCCGTTTAAATTTTTTTTCATTGTGTCACCGTTATTGGTAATCAATGACCCAAGATATTCAAAATTTTCCACCACCTCCAATTTTCCCCCTTTAATGTATATTTCTGTCTCCTTAGTAGTTTTATCTGCATGCATTATCTTTGTTTTTGCTATGTTAAGATATAAGTTGTGATTTTCACTATTCAATTGGGTTGAGGCTATTAGGTTGTCTATGCCATTCTGTGTTGTGGATAGTAATACTGTATCATCAGCATATCGAATCTCTGGTATGTCATGACCGCCGATAGTTAGTGCATCCTATAGCTCCCTGTTTATATCATCTCTTACATTTCTCATTATATTTTCGGCATACATGTTAAACAAATAGGGTGACAGCACGCAGCCCTGACGGACAACATGCTTGATGTCAAACCAATTTGATGTCTCGCCATCTATTCTAACTGCTGCTTGTTGGTCTAGATAGAGCAATTTTATGCGTTGAACTACATGTGATGGAAAGCCCATATTCCTCATGATTTCCCAAAGTTTCTAATGTTGTACACATTCAAATGCCTTTGAATAATCCACAAAACATGAGAATAGGTTTACATTAAATTCTCTGCTCATCTCTATTATTATACGCATGTTGAATATGTGATCTCTTGTTCCTCTTCCTTGTCTAAATCCAGCTTGAACCACGTTAATCTCTTCTTCCATTTTCTTACGAAGTCTTCGCATTATGACTTTTAGTAGAATTTTACTTGCATGACTGATCAGGGCAACAGTTCTATAGTTGGTGCATAATTTCAGGTTGCCATTTTTTGGT
The DNA here is from genome assembly GCA_014155875.1 of Cepaea nemoralis. NCBI lineage: Eukaryota > Metazoa > Mollusca > Gastropoda > Stylommatophora > Helicidae > Cepaea > Cepaea nemoralis. Next base: position 147,655 of record JACEFZ010027970.1, on the reverse strand, counting down.
ATTGGAATGAAGATAGTTCTCTTCTAATCTTTTGGCCATATACTATATTTCCAAATCTTTGTACATAATGCATGATATATGTGTATGCTTTCTTCTCCTCCCGCTTTAATTAGTTCAGCTGGTATCTCATCACATCCAGGTGATTTACCATTCTTCAGGTTCTTTATAGCCCAAGCAATTTCATCTAATGAGGGTTCAAGTTCTGTCTCTGCTGTCATTGGCTCATGTATCTCATTCATATCCTCACTGTCACTCATATCATACATTCCACTGCAGTACTCCTGCCATCTTTCTAGAATTTGTCTAGAATCTGTTAAGGTATTTCCCATCTTGTCACAGATAACATTCAATTGAGGTTGAACATTTCTTGTCAATAACTTCATTTCTTTGAATATTTCATAATCTCTTCCAGCCTTATGATATTGCTCTATTCTGGTACAGTAATCTTGTATATATTGATTTTTGTCCTTTCTTGTGTTCTTTCTTATTTCTCGAGTTAAAGATTTATACTTAATCCTGCTGTTATCGGATTCGCCTCCTTTCTGTTTCAGTTGCCTTCGTTGTTTTATTAATTCTAACGTGTCTGATGGAATCCATGGCTTGAGTTGCTTTTTCTTGGTCGGAATTAAATCTTTGGCTTCAGTTATCAAGATATCTCTAGCTTGTACTGCCAGTTCATCAGGTGTCATTTCTTCTTGTACAAACATCAAGACCCCAAAGCGATTCCTAACTTCTATGTTGTATGCATCTGGTATTTTTGTAAGATCAAAACGAAGTGGCCTTGGTCCTCGGGTAAGCTTTTTGAGTGTTAATTTCAGATCTGCTTCTAATAACTGATGATCTGTATCACAGTCTGCACTTCGTAGGGTTTTTGCAGATGTTATGCTTGATCTCCATCTTCTTTGTATTACAATATAATCAATCTGATTTTTGGTAAAACTGTCTGGAGACTTCCATGTGAAGAGTCTTCTTGTGTGTTGTTTAAAAAGCGTGTTGGCTATCGTTAACTCATTTTCTGTGCAAAATTCAATTAATTTGTCACCTGCATCATTTCTATTTCCTAATCCAAATTTTCCTAAAACGTGTCTCTTATTTTCAGCTCTTCCTGCACCTACTTTTGCATTAAAATATCCTATTATTATTGCTATATCATTATGACCAATCTTATTTAATGAGTCTTGTAATGTGTTGTAAAAATCTTCAATTTCGTCCTCCTCTGCTGGTGAAGTAGGTGCATATATCTGTATGAGAGTTGTGTTTTTTGGACGGCTTTTAAGTCTAATAGTGAGGATTCTCTCACTAACTGGATTATATCCCATTAAAGCTTTTGCAGTTGTCTTATCTTAACAAAATGCCACTCCCCTCTGGCCTCCGACATCTCTACCAGAATAAATGAAAATACTTCCATTTTCAGTTGTAAAATGTCCCTTACCGTTCCAGCGATGTTCACTAATTCCTAAAAGTTGAATGGTTAACTTCTCAATCTCATCACACACTACTTTAACCTTTCCCTCATACAACCTTCTCACATTCTACGTTGCTATTCTCACTCTGTTTCTTAGTCTGACACAGGGGATTTCCTTGGTAACACAGTCAGGATTAACTCCTTCATCACGATTACTAGTACTGGTCCCTGTGTCACACTCTTTCCCAGTGTTATCTGATCTGCCTGGCCTGAGGGTCTCGCCACCAGATCTTTCTTATTATGTTTTCTTTCATGGTTATGGTTTCTTGGCAAGTTTTGCAGAAGGTAGTTTGCCATTGCTTTCCTTCTGGGCAGTGACTGTACTGGTCGGTAGCCATAGCCTTTATCTCTACTGATGAGATCATCTGCCTATCGCCACAGAGTGCAAGACCATAACCAACAACAATCTGTCGGCTGCTCTCACACTCCATCCACCACCTGCATAGATGGCTTCACGTAACCCTGATCGGGGGGCTAAACGGGTACTCCACCTTGCCCAAGGTGTCCCGTAGACTAACGGAGGAAAGGAGGCGTCTTACATCTCCTTTGATAGGGGATACCCCTACCCCGCTAACCGCCGAATGTTAATACTCTTTATGTTAATTTCCGCTGCCATTCTTATTGTAATATAAGAAACGGTTGAGCATAAATGTTTCTTGTTTCAAACTGTCTGTATTCGTGTTATCATTTCTGGAGATAGTCAGTCGATTCCTTCGCCGCGCTTGAAATCTCAAAGTCAATAACGAGGCGTGGAGAAGAATCTGACAGGTTTCTTTGTCGTGGTGGTGTGTTAATATTATCACTGTCTATTCCGGTCATGGCGCTGGTAGTTATCTGTTCAGTATAATTACTTACACATTTCTTTTTGTTTGACCTGTGCGCTTCAAGCGGTGTAGGGTAGTCGTGGTTGTTGAGGGGCGGCAGCGTGGTAACAGGTGTTTGGCGGGCTGGAGGTGTCGAGTTCTCACCGTCAGACAGGCTCTTGGTTGAGCGTCCCCTTTTCCGACTGACCAGCTGGAAACCGTCTTCATCCTCCTTACTATGTTGATCTGTCTGGGAGTTCGAAGTGACTTTTTTGTGCCAGTCTAGGTCCCTTTTTGATTTGTACTTTGGCCTGACATTTATTACTTCAGTGGGAGTCCTCCCCACAGACTGTACACGCCGTACGGCGCCCCGGAACTGTGATAAAGAGACGGTGTAGCTTGTCTTCTACCCCGTCCAACTCCATGTCCACGTAATGTGGCAGAGGTTCTTTCGGGTTGCACAGAAGTAACCACTTGTCCGTACTGTTTTTAAGTTTATGCACTTCCGCATTTATATCTCCCGAAATATCCGAGGCTATTTGCTTCACTGTCTCAACCTTTGCGGTTGTAGGCATCCAGTGAATCATAGCCTTGGTCTTTTCCTTCTCTATGTTTTCAATTACAATAGTTACTTTAGGATCCTGCAGTTCATGCTTCGTCCCGTTAAGCCGTTCATAATGCGCCGCCTTTGCTTCCGGTGTAAGCTTAGCGTACCATCTATTAGGGTCCTGATATTGAAAACACAAGTGTGTTTGCTTGGTGGAACGCTCCTCCCTCGAAACCTTCTTTCGTGTTGACTTTGTCACGTTTTACAATTTGGTTTTCCATCTTATATAATCCGTGACAGAGGAAGTCTTTAATACAGATTTACACGTTTTGAAAACACTCGAAAACACTTCCACAAAATTGAAATAACTGATGTTTGAATAATCCGTGACAGAGGAAATTTTAATCCAGATCTACACGTGGTGAAAACTATCGAAATCACTTCCACAAAATTAATATCACTGATATGTTTAAATAATCCGTGAAAGAGAAAATCTTTAATCCAAATCTGCACGTGGTGTTGACACATCAATAATCCGGCGCTTACAATCATCAAAATGGAGTCTATTCTACACTACCTGGAAAGTATTGGAACCCCGTTTCAACGGGTGTGGGTTTTTGTTTGTGTTTTTGTAGAACAATACCATCCCGCTTGTTATTTCGAAATATTGTTATAAGAATCAATATTGGCAACATTATTGTAAATAATAACAACCTTTGCGGTTGTAAATATTGTAAATAATAACACTGATAACAGAGTATTAAGATGCTGCTTGCCTGGAAATGGCGAAGGTGATCATATTGTAAACAGAAGGGCCGTGCCCTCCTGCCTGAGACAAGCGTAAATGCGGTGCATTAGGAGGCAAGCCCGAAGACAGTGCACCAGACAAGTACGTAGATTACACCTATCAGGCAAAGCCGACCGCGGTTCATCATGCAATCCGCCTCGTGTCAGGCTAGAAATAGAAGGCCGACACCCAATAGAAGACAATGAACATTTATATATATATATATTTTTTTATAAACATGGACTCATAATTTATTTTTTTTTTTTTGGTTTACGGCCTTTAACAGGCCGGTCAATTAAAAAAACAAAACAACTTTTATTGAGTGTTAAAGTCGTTGCAAAGTGTATTGTTCGTGTTTTTACAGAGCGTTGCATGTGGACGTGTAGGTGACATATGCGCAAATTATACAAGCATTTTGTACATTGGAACATTTCTTCATTGTTGTAAATGAACATTTTAAACAAACAACGAGATGATAGTACACCTTTGTTATTTCCCCTGTAACATCCCTCACCTGTCGGCCCCAACCTCACCAATACCATCACTAACACTCGGTAATGATGAACAGTATAACTTGTTAGAGCCAACCGTTGAGGGCGGCAGCAGAATCAACAAACAGTGTCAAAATGGTGGGAAAGGGGGATGTGACAGTATACGGGTTTTCAAAGCAGAAAGGTAGTGGTTGCATTTACCTTACTAAGGGTAATAACAGCAATGATAATAACAGCAAAGGTGAGTCAGGTCTTAGTCAGATATGACTGAGCTACCGTATGACAGTAGACGGTACTACCTGCTTTCTGCCAGCGCCGAATGTTGGGCGGCGCTTACCAAACCCGACACCCCACATTGTGCCAACGGCTTCGGGCGGAAGAGCGCAATTGGGAGGGTACTAGCCTTATCCTGGTGCGAGGAAATGCAGCCCAAAGACAAAATAAGTCATGGCAGGGCAGACCAGGCCCTAAGCCTTGGTTGGCAGCTGGTCTAGGATCGAAGCTCCGACAGGCGGACAGTTAGAGCATTGCTTTGCTGATCCGGCAGCTTCTGCAGCTTGTCTTGTTCCAGATTATAGGTGTCAACTTTCCTCTGGAGTGAACTAGGCAGGCCGAGAGAGGGATCATGCTGCATGGGCAACACATGGTTTCTTTATTTTAGCCCAGGCTTTGTGCTATGGAGAGGCAATAACTCCATCCCTGGTCTTAACTGGTCTCGGAATCAAAGCGAGAGGCAACTGTTACGGGTTATAAGTCCTTGTCAGTTGGCGCTGGAACGTGAGAACCATGTGTCCAGGATTTTCCACTGACTTGACAAATATTGACGATGTGAGAAAAACGGCTGTGATTGATGCTGAACTCAATCGTCTTAACATTGATATTTCTGGCCTGCAGGAGACTCGCCTCGCTGAGGAAGGGTCACTCAGGAAAACAATTACACCTTTTTTTGGAAGGGAAGAGGGCAGGCAGAAAAAAGGCAACATGGTGTGGGCTTTGCAGTGAAGAATTCGCTACTGGGAATGATTGATATCCCAGCTGGAGGTAATGAAAGATTATTATCACTGCGCTTGGCAACCTCTTGTGGATTTGCCACCATCCTCACTGCATATGCACCGACACTCGCTTCCTCTGATGATGTAAGGATACGTTCTATGAGCAGCTAGACTCTGCGATCAAGGCAGTTCCAAAATCCGACTACATTTATATGCTCGGTGATTTCAATGCTCGTGTGGACAAGGACTCGAGTTCATGGCCAGTGTGCCTTGGAAAATACAACATCGGTCACATGAATGATAATGGGCAAAGGCTGCTGGAGCATTGCACTAGAAATGACCTATGTATTACAAACTCCTTTTTTAAAACAAAAGAGATGCATAAGGTCACATGGAAACATCCAAGATCCGGCCATTGGCATCAGCTGGACTTCATTATCACACGGAGACAACATCTGAACCATACATCATTAACTCGAAGTTACCACAGTGCTGACTGTGATACAGATCATTCTTTGGTTGTTGCAAGGGTTAGACTGAGACCAAAGAGAATCTACACAGCTAAACACAAGTCTAGCCCCAGGATTAATATTACTAACACTCACGATCCTGGAAAGTGCTTTGAATTTCAACAGCAACTTGAAGACGCTTTCAATGATACATCAGAAAATTGTATAGTAAATGATAAATGGAGTAAACTTAAGGAAACTATTTATAAAACAGCGGTAGGGGTTTACGGCACTGTGGATCATAAGAGGCAGGACTGGTTTGCGGCAAACAGCCAGATACTGCAGCCGTTGATTGATAAAAAGAAGATAGCTCTCTTAAGAAACAAGGAAAGACCAACGCGTAACACTCTGAGTGAGCTGAAGCAAGCGAGGAAGGATGTACAAAAGGCTGCCAGGCAGTGTGCGAATGACTATTGGATCAAGTTATGTGAGTCCATTCAAATCGCAAGTGATAAGGGAAACATCAGAAGCATGTATGAAGGGATAAAGAAAGCCTGTGGTCCAATGATCAAAAGAAGTGCACCGCTGAAAACCTTGACTGGAGAAATCATCACTGATAAGAAACAGCAGATGGATAGATGGGTCGAGCACTATTTAGAGCTTTACTCAAGTGAGACCAAGCTAGCGGATGATGCCCTCAACGCCATAGAGGCCCTGCCAACTCTTGACCACCTGGACACACTTCCCACTATAACAGAAGTTAAGTGTGCTATAAATGAGCTTGCATCTGGCAAGGCTCCAGGTAAGGATGGGATTCCAATAGAGGTGATCAGGAGTGGGCAAGACACACTCGCTCTACAGATCCACCAGCTAATAGAGCTATGCTGGCGAGAAGGACAAGTCCCACAGGATTTCAAAGATTCAAACATCATAACTCTGTACAAGAACAAGGGAGATCGGAGCGACTGTAACAACTATAGGGGTATCTCACTTCTGTGTATTGTTGGGAAAGTATTTGCCAGAATTGTCCTGCACAGACTTCAAGTCCTGGGAGATCAAGTCTACCCCGAATCACAGTGCGGCTTCCGTCAGAACCGATCTACCATTGATATGATATTCTCATTGCGACAGATGCAAGAAAAATGCCGGGAACAAAATCAGCCACTGTTTATTGCCTTCATCGACCTCACAAAGGCATTCGATTTGGTCAGTCGTGAGGGTCTGTTCAAAGCACTAAAGAAGATTGGCTGCCCACCAACTCTTCTGTCCATTGTGGAATCGTTCCACACAGGCATGAAGGGTATAATCAAGTTTGATGGCTCAACTTCAGAAGAGTTTGAAATCAAGAGTGGAGTTAAGCAAGGTTGTGTACTAGCCCCCACCCTCTTTGGGATATACTTTTCACTTCTACTGAAATATGCCTTTCGTGATCAGGATGACGGTATATACATTCACTCACGCTCAGATGGTGGCCTCTATAATGCTCAGAGATTGAAGGCCAAGACCAAAATTAGCAGGGTACTAATCAGAGAGTTGCTTTTTGCGGATGATGCTGCGATTACGACCCACTCTGAGGAAGAATTACAACATCTACTATCATGCATTCTCCAATGCTTGTTCTGAATTTGGTTTAACAATTAACAAAAAGAAGACACAGATTATGTCACAAGGTGCACATGATGTACCATCAATCTTTATTGACGACGCCGAACTGGAGATAGTAGACCATTTTACATATCTAGGATCAGAGGTAAATAGCAAATTATCCCTCGATCATGAAATCAACATCAGGATTGGCAAGGCAGCAACAACAATGAACATGTTAGCAAAAAGAGTCTGGGAGAACAGGAAGCTTACTGCCAAAACAAAAGTCCTCGTCTACCAAGCCTGTGTCCTTAGTACTCTTCTTTATGGCAGTGAAACCTGGACAACTTACTCACGCCAAGAGAAACGTTTAAACAGCTTTCATATGCGGTGTCTGCGAAGAATACTTGGTATTAAGTGGCAAGACAAAATCACAAATACTGAAGTATTGGAAAGATCAGGTTGTGTGACGGTGTATTCCATGCTCAGTCTTCGCAGACTTAGATGGATAGGACACGTTAGGAGGATGGATGATGGTAGAATACCAAAGGACATCTTTTTTGGTGAATTACAGACGGGTAGGAGATCTCAGGGTCGGCCTCTACTACGATACAAAGATGTGTGTAAGCGGGACATGATTGATACAGGCATTGATAATGCACATTGGGAGCACGTCGCCGCTGAACGTGATGCATGGAGGGCAACTATCAGAAATGGAATAAAGACAAAGGAGAAAATGATTGCAGATAAAGCACACACAGAGCGTGAGAGACGTAAGATGGTGCAAAATGGTGGAAGTGACCATGTTTTCACATGCACCTACTGTGGGCAAACATTTGCAGGAAGAATTGGCCTTACCAGCCACACTCGCCACCGCCATGGGTCGTAGTTATTAAGCCTTTTTGAAGCACAATGTACCAAACTATCGTCTGTCACGACGGAAAGGTGCCAATGTTAATAATAGTTATGATAATGATCACATTTTCCAAACATGTGTTTCTATTGCTAAAATGATTATCTTAGGAATGGCGTTAACATAGCATAGCAGTTGCTACCAGCAATCCCGTCAATAACAATGAATGTTTCTATGAACGTGAATCATGAAGACTCACCAATACCATCCATCCATCCATCATTTGCCATGCCGGTAAGCGTGGGCGGTCATGTTCTGCCATCTCACTCGATCACCAGAGTCGTGGATCAGCTCCGTGTTTCTGCTCGACCATGCCACAAGGCCAAGCCATCCAGGTACTTGCTTCTAGGTCTTCCCCTTGGTCTGTTCCCCTCGATCTTACCAGCTGTCACCAAATTCTCCAATCCATTTCTTCTCATAACATGCCCAAAAAATTTTGACTGTCTACGTCTAATTTCTCTAATCAATTTACGATCTTCATTTGTTTCTTGAAGGACTTGTTCATTGGTCTTTCTGGCTGTCCATGGTATTCTTTGCATTTTCCTCAGAAACCACATCTCTACAGCCATCAGATGTTTTTCAGCCTGACTGCTCATTGTCCACGCTTCACATCCATATAAAAGTACAGGTTCAATGTAGCATCTCAACACTCTTTTTCTCGTTTCAATTGACATCTTTTTATTGGTCAATATGTTTTTCATCTTGCTAAAGGCTACTTTTGCCATGGCGATTCTTGTTCTAATCTCTTCAAGGCATCTCCCATCAGATGTTATTACTGTTCCTAGATAATTGTACCTGCTCACTTGTTGAAGAATATTCCCATTTACTTGTATATTACATTGTGGTATTTCGTCCTTCCTAGTGACGACCATAATCTGTGTTTTTTTGCAATTTAATTCTAACCCTATTTGTTCACTGTGTGTAACAATTGCATCTACTAAATTTTGCAGGTCCTGTTCATTGTCTGCAATCAAGACTGTATCATCTGCATATCTAATGTTATTGATGCATCGTCCCCCAATGTTGATTCCTTCCATATCTTCAATATTTCTGAAAATACTTTCACTGTACAGGGAAAACAGATCTGGAGACATTACACATCCCTGTCTCACACCCCTGATATTGGCTTACTTCATTATCAACTCTTATGGCAGCTTGTTGTTTCCAATATATGTTTTTTACAAGTCTAAGATCTTTTCCATCAATTTGTAGATCTTCAAGCATCCTTATCATGTTGACATGTCTCACTTTATCAAAAGCCTTTGTGTAGTCAATAAAGCAAAGGTGTAGATCTTTGTTTACTTCTATAGAACGTTCGATTATGTTTCTCAGTATATACACAGCATTTACTGTACCCTTGCCTTCCACAAACCCACATTGTTCTTCTCCTATTTCAGGTTGTATTTTCCTCCTAACTCTTTGCATGATAATTCTTAGCAAAATCTTCGTGATGTGACTCATTATACTAATTGGTCGATGTTGATCACATTCCAAGATTTCTTTGGGATTGCAATAAATACAGAATTACATAACTCCTGAGGTATATTTCCAGTATCATATATTGTATTAAGCAGACTGGTAACTTTTATCTATTCCATATTCTTCTAAAGCATTAATCATTTCTGTTGTGACGCTGTCTGAACCGGGGGTCTTGCCAGATTTCATATGGTTAAGCGCATTCTGAACCTCCACCTTTAAAATTGCTGGTCTTTCATTATTATTTTGGACATCATACTGTTCGTCTCTGTTATCGTCATAAAGGTTTTTCACATAATCTGACCATTCATGTAAAATCTGATCTTTTTCTATTATGACTCTTCCATCTTTTGTCTTTAGGCAGCCTGCTGATGTACGTGTTCTTTGATTAGTAAGCTCCTGAATTCTTTTGTGCATTAGTTTCGCATTGTTACAGTTGTGTTGTTTTTCAATTTCTCTGCAATTTTTCTCAAGCCATGTTTCTTTTGCCTCCTTACATAAGGTTCTGACTTTTCTGTGAATTTCTTCATATTTAGGCAGGATTATTTTTGTTCTGTCTTCTTGTTTCCATTAGTTGTAAAATTTCTTCAGTCATCCATGTCTTACGGCCCACTTTCTTTACTTTTGGAATAGTTTTTTCTGCTGCGCAACTGATTGAATTCTTCATCGTTTCCCATTGATCATCTACATCTTGAAACAGGATCTCTAGATCAGACAATATATCAAATTTGTTCTTTACTTCTATGTTAAAATTATCTTGTATTTTTTTGTCAGTTTTCAATTTGCACAAGTCATATTTAGGGTTTCCTGCTGTATACTTGACTTTCTTTAACTTTACCCTCAATGTGCCTGTAATTAATCTGTGATCACTGTAACAGTCTGCATTTGGAACTGTTTTTACGACTGTTAACGCATTTCGAAACCTTTTGCTAATCAGGATGTAATCTATCTGGTTTTTAATCCTGCTGTCTGGACTCCTCCATGTCCATAATCTTCTAGGATGTTGTTTAAACCAGGTGTTTCCTACAACCATTTCTTGTTCTTTTGCCCATTCTACAAGCCTGTATCAACAAGCCCCAAAAGGTCAGAGATTTTGAGAGAAAGAAATTTTTTTTTTTTTTAACAAACATAACCAGCCAGGTTTATTTGAATCACCTTCAAGGTTAAACTGAGTACACATTTATTGACATTGCCAGATTTAGGTACAAACCAGAAGTTTCCATCTGCCTGACAGGCTAAATACGAGACAACTCACACATTAAAATTGATGATCACACACTAGTATTTCTAATTTATTCTCTGAATATTTTCCACTGCTACACTTCTCTCTTGCATGTACAATCATACACACACACACAGACATATATATACACAATATACACGGACAGTGTCTGGTCTAGAAGTGGATGTCCCAGTTGACCGCGCCCGGGATGTTGTAACCCACAATGCTGCCCTTGCCGATACATTCTCCTGCAAAGAACCAGAAGGCAATCTCTGCCCCTACCAGTGTGTTCAGCAAGGCTTCCTTGATGGTCAGATTCCTGTAGCCCTGGGTGCGAGCTGAATGCACAAGTTTTTTTATGCCCAGCCCAATCTCAGGGAACTCGCTAAAGGTCGGGGGCCGAAGTTCAACTCTGGTGTACCTCCATGCTGTGGCCAACCTTGGCCTTGCGGCACCGACAAGCCCACTCGCCCTCGTGGAAAAATATGTGATGACCTTCGCCATGTTTCACGACACAGTAGCCGACAACCCGGGTCAGAGTGGTCTTTGAGAGAAAGAATTTTTTTTTTTTTTTAGTTGTCAAGTGAATTTTTATTTTCATGCTGGTGGCAATATCAGCCTAAGTTCATATTTTAATCAACATGCATGAGTGTGTTCCACTTTTAACCACCACCACTGCAAATTAACTCATGTTTAAAGTGGGCACACACACAAATATGTTCCAAAACACAACAGCCCTTTAGTTTATGCCGCTAGTGGAGCAGTTATCTTTATATTTCTACTGTGATGTGTGGTACACCTGTGTCATGATGTCATTTCCAAGACAAATTTGATGTCCTTAGCAACAATCCTGCCAGACGACAATGGCAGCATGTGCATATTTTCAGCGTTATGAATTCATCAAGGCCTATAGGGCAACATTCCACTGCAGGAAACTTGATAAATGTGAAATGTGGCTACTAATAATCTTGTTAAACCTGGAAACTATGGTGGAAATGCAAGATACCAATCACCAGAAAGAAACACATTCATCAATGACCATAAATAAAATGTCTACTGCTGTTGCACTTGTGACTGGATAAGAGACACGTTCTCAAAGTTCACGTCCAGACTAGCTAGATTATTTTGCCAGGTTGCCAGATTCTGTCGAATTATCTGCCAGTGATGTTTGCTGAATGTCCTGAATGTTGTGGAGCTGATGATCACTTTCTCTAGAATCTGGTCTATCCTTGCTTTCACAGATTTAGTCTTCAACACATCAATAACAAACTCCTCAACTTGATCTTTGTCCATCTGCATTTCTTCTTGTATGACACTGAAATCCATCTCCTTGCGGTTCTCACACATCTGCATGAATGTCAGAAATCTCATCTTTCGCAGATTCTCTTCATGTGAAGGGCCTAATGAGTTAATGAAGTCAGTGTGATTTTTATAAAACTGTTGATACTGGCCAAGTTTTCCAGACACAAATATTGTCAGAAGGTCATGAATGAGTTCACCCTCCAAGAACTTCACTGGTTTCAGAGACAGCAGGTGGTCCATGAGAAATGTGTTGGGGTCACCCAAGCAGGTCACAATGCATTTGTGAGCATCGTCTCTGGCTTGAGATGCATTGTCCTCTGTGTATGTACCCAACAGCTCAATCATCACTTTGGTGGCCACATCCCGCATGTGGCAGGCTATCAGAGACTCATGGAGGGTCCTGTACAGCATCTGAATCTTTGCTGAGCTGATCTCCCACAGGTTGATCCACCTTTTAATTTTATCTAGATCAACTGGTACCATAGACAGCAAGTCATTTTGCCCTGCTAGTCTGACCATGCTGCAGAGAACAACATATCGCACGCTGGCATCCTCCTCTAGTCCATAGAATAAGTTGCTCAGCATTCTCAGTCTCAAGGCTGCACGTTTGTCTCCATCTGGCAACTTTCCCACCTTCTTACAAAACAGAATGACAACACTCTCTGCCTCCTGGACTGGCACAATCAATACAAGGGAGATGATCCCATTGAACACCATCTCAATGTCTGCATCATTGTTGAGGTTCCAGCAATATTTGCTGGCTTCAATTATATTTTTCAAGTCAGTTGACAAGCCTGATTCTGCATTTTCTTCAGAGATCTCTGCTCCTAGTGATTTTAGAAATGTTCTCAAATCTAGCGTCTGGTAAGGAACAGCAATATCAATAAAGACTGGAACATTCATGGTTGCAGCTCGTTAGAATGTGTACACATATCCCCACACCATGGACCGGCGCGCTTCCGGCCAAAATGGCAGCCAGAAAGAAAGGGTCAGATCGACGAAGAATACGTTGTGAAGAGAAACTAACGGGGTGATGTTAACCCCACGCTTGATCCCCCAAACTGGAGGGCCAGGTTCATTTACAATTATAAAATACTTTAAATGATTTTAGCTGTTTTCTTAAAACAACAAAACTTTCAAACAGCATACGGAAATAACACATTTCTGTAAGCATATGCTATTTGAAAATCTTACATTAGTTATATGTACTTAAATAACTGGAATATATATTTGAGATATCTTTGAAATATTTTTAGTTATAATTATTTCCCTTACTTATCACACTATTCTTATGTCCCTTGATATTTTATTTTTTAAATTCAGAAAAGCTCCATTTACATACACTCTGTGGCGCACGTAGAGGATATGCTAGCTCCATAATTATATCTTAATTACCTTAATTATATAAGCCAATGGTAGATGCTTAGTGGCATGGTTTGTGAGATTAATTGTATGATATATAAGCCAATGGTAGATGCTTAGAGGCATGGTTTGTGAGATTAATTGTATGATATATAAGCCAATGGTAGATGCTTAGTGGCATGGTTTGTGAGATTAATTGTACGTAAATCTTCGCATTCAATTGCTCCTCGTCTTTTTGGTATAGATATTAATACCGGTTTCAGCATATCGCTTGGTAGATATCCATCGCTGTAAATGTCATTCAACATTTTGGTTAATATATCTACTACTCCAAATTCTCCCAGTACTTATGATTCTTCTATTGTAGAACCATCCAAACATTAAAAGGCATAACCACGTTTAATATAATATCTAGAAGAAATAGAAAACAGTAATAAACCCCTGACGCGTGGAAATGAAGGCACTAGTTTTACACAAACTTTGAAGATGTCTTAGAATTTCCATCCATCCATCATGTGCCATGCCAATAAGCGTGGGCGGTTATGCTTTTCCATCTTACTCGATCACCAGAGTCGTGGATCAAATCCGTATTCCTGTCTCGACCATGCCACGTGGCCAAACCATCCAGATATATACTTCTCAGGTCTTCCTCTTGGCCTCTTCCCTTCGATCTTGCCAGTTGTCACCAGGTCATTTCTTCTCATAACATGCCCAAAAAATTTTGACTGTCTACGTCTAATTTTTCTAATCAGTTGCGATCTTCATTTGTTTCTTGAAGGACATGTTCATTGGTTTTTCTGTCTGTCCATGGTATTCTTTACATTGTCCGCACACACAAAATTTCCACAGCCATCAGATGTTTTTCAGCTTGACTGCTCATTGTCCACACTTCACATCCATACAAGAGTACAGGTTCTATGTAACACTTTCAACACTCCTTTTCTCGTTTCAATCGATATCGTTTTATTGGTCAGTATGTTTTTCTGTATTTGTGTATGTTTTCAAGAGAAGAAAGCGTGAAAAGATTACGCCCGATATCCATTTACCAGGGGATATGTAATGCGTCTTAGGCAGAAGTGAAGATATATTTGTCTCATGGAATGTTTTGGTCATGTACCGTTGTGAAAAAAACCTAAGACATATTATGGACTCCCCGGTCTTATATTGATTGCGTCATTGACACTTGTGGTGTTATTTCGTTGTAGAGAAAATGGCATGTTGTAAAGTAATCAATGCATGTCAAGTAATCAATACATAGCTGTAGTAGTGTCTGTATTCATTCTTCGTGGTGGTTGCCAGTGCAGGTCGAGGTTAATTCAGCATGGGCAGAGTGCATTGAGCTTGCTTAAATGGAACTGTTAACCCATTAATCCCAGCATGTCGATGAGATTTCCAGGCGGTGCGTGCAAGACGTGGGTGTTGCTTGTCTACCATCATTGTGGGAAATGACTGTGACGCTCTTGCAATCTCGTAGCGTGCACGTTCTTCCGCAGACTTCATTACAGTGGTGACTGGTCCACAGTCCATTATTATTTGGTCTCATATCTGTTTCCCCGGGAGGCCTTGCGTGGAGAGGGAGAGAGGTTCTGGTCAGTTCACGTCCTGTTTAGAACATCGCTCTCGTCACAGGCCGCCTGAAAGACGCTTCAACCGCTGTTTTATTTATGTTTCTTTGATTGTTTCTTTGATCTGTGCCGATAGCCATAGGCTGTGTTAAAAATAGTAAAGGATCATGTAATGCCTTTCAGGCGTCATGACTCTTTGCTGACTGTTGAAGATGATGATAAGCACGTATGGATATGTGACGAGTATTGGTATGTCAGTTCTTAACTCAACTCAACTCAGGCGTTAAAGGTATATATTACTTAATCTCGATGTGTAGCTTTAATTGTACTTTAGTTGCATATCTTTACATGACGTCGCAGTCAACCCCAGCATTTGTATTAGCTGTTTGTGATTTCTTGTTTTGCCATTGCTTTCTGTACGACCGGCACTCATACCATCATATGAAAACCAACACAAGGCAGTCAGTTGCAAATCACCCACCGCTGTGTTTCGAACGCGGAATGCGGGATTACGATTTGCGTTCGTAACTCATTCGCCACAGAGCTAGTCAACTGTAGTAGCCGCATTAAATGGAGCCTGGTAAATGTGGAGCGAACATGTGGGTGGTGTCACAAAATAAAACCTTACGTTTAACCAGTTGATTATTATAGAGGCTTTCTGATTAAACGGACTATCTGCCAGCGACAACTATTTTACTAACAGAATAAACAAATCGGATGTCAAAATCCCAGGACAATATTTGTAGCTGCACGTGTACATCTAGTCGACGGATGGGGAACACTCGGTGGTGAGTGAGACGGATCCCGGCATCGCTTTGACAGTTTGTCAACATTTGAATAAAGATGGAACCCGTGGGATCATGGTGGCAATCGGATGTCGGCCATCACATGTCGGGCAAAAGTAACAGTTGCAGATGTGTAGGGGAAGTGAATGAGCTGAATCATACATCGCTTTGACAGATTATAAACAGGTCAGATTGGAAGCGGAAGTACTCAGCTCGGAAGAAAACAGTCCATCTGTCAATTTATAGTTTCCGGACGTAAAGAAGATTGGCAGCTTGTTGGGGAAAACTGTTGTTGGGATCATGCAGTAACTCGTTAGTTTGTTGGGGGAGTCCAAACAACTGATGACAACTTTGACAGTGACTAAGCCAGGGAAAATCGATTCTTGACAATGGATGATATGCCCATATAACACCTGCAGGACATCAACCATGTCACGTGACCAAGTTTAGATGTTTGCCAGAAAACCATGATTGGAGAGGACAGTTGAACTCAAACCTTGGAGTTTAGTGGACGTGCTTCGGCACTGTGGTTCTGATGGGAAAATGTCTACCGTGTGCGAATTGAGTTAATTTAATTTTACACGTGCCTGTCATGGCAAGAGTGGATGTAATTTGATCTAACTGCAGTGTTGCCTAAGGTAGAACCTATTATAATTAGTTCTAATTAATATAGGCTGTAGCCTTGTTAAAACTAAAGTGTGATGATTAGCACTGTTAGTGGAAAACTAGCTAGAGTAGGGAAGTGATACTTGGCTCTGTTAGTTGAAAATAGATTAGTGAAGTGTGATAAGCTTTACTAGTTGAGAATTGAGTAATGAGGGATAATTGGGAGATTCCAGTAGGTGTCCCTGGTGGGCGGGGTTCCGCATTCTGTTTGTTGATTTTTTTTTCTTGTCTTGGCCTGATGATAACCTATGTGTTCAGTCATCTGTCCATGACAGAGTAGGTTCATTATATTTTCTGAGCGAGGCCGACGGCCACGATCATCTAATAGAGATCAGTGACGGGGAGGCTATCACCGGTTATATGATTTATGTTACAGGTTCCTCTGGTTGGAATGAAGAACACGGAACCAAGGAACAATCCGATCCCGGATAACGTTTGGCGCAGGAAGATTGGCCAGCAACTTTACAAAAGAGCTTAGGCTAGAGGAAGATGATCAACATTGCTCAGTGGAGCTGAATGGTATATGTATCCTACAGGATAAATACCGAATGAGTTTAGGTCATACCAGTTTTAACACACCAGTAGTGATGGATATTCAGTTCACTTATGACTAGAACAAAAATAAAGGACTCTATTGGAGTATAGACAATAACTGTTTAATAGTGAGAACTAGAGAACATTTAGCAAGAGACAAAAATTCCTGTTCATAAGACAGTGTTCCAGGTTTGTTTCACTGCGCCGGAATTATGAAGCCGGAGTTTCTATAAACTATTAGGAACAGTTGCGTTAAGAACAATAATAGTTTTTTCCACGGATTATATATTTACATGGGATTCAGATCTCATGGTCATCAGAGTTCCTGGAGGAGGACATGTCTGGAGAGAAGGATACGACTTTGGTGAGGTCTAGTGTACTGACTCGTGTGATGTCGTGTAATCCTTGCCATGATGTGTGCACTATGATCCTGAACTTTGAAGGCTGACATATACATTTATGTTATAATACACGACACATTGTCTTCGCATACACGTCTCATATACGTTACACTTTTCTTTTAATAAATTAATCTTTATTAATTTTTAGAAGCAAGAGTTGTTGAGTTTGTTGCGTTGGGGAAGTATGAGAGGGGGCATAGTACGACAGTGAGAGAGTGATAGGAAAAGGTGTCCACGGGCTGATGGAGTGTGTTGGACGGAAGCTGGTGGATTCTCCAGGATATTGATAGGAAAAAAATATTGTAATGTGGGTGTTGACTCTCTTCACTCCAGGGACGACACTTTAAAGGAGGAAACGACATTATTGGGGGCTCGATAACGGAATCTTTGGACAGCGGGATCTCCCGTAAACGGAATCCTTGGACAGCGAGATCTCCCTCAAGCAGGAACCTTTGACAGTGGGATCTTCGGACAACGGGGTCTTTTGACACGGGATCTTTAGTTATAAGAGGGAGATATCATTTTGGAGAATCCAGCTAGAGTGAATGTGGATGGGGGTTAGGAATAATATCTTACCTGTTCACACTTCACACGTCTGCATAGGTCTGTGGTCCTGATTCTACTCTTGTCACTGAGTGAATGTGCTGTGTGTTTTAATATCTAGATTTATAGTACTTGTTCATATATCTGTATAGTAATTTGCAGTTATATTGTACTCGACCTGCTAGCTTACCTCTCTGTATAATGGCCACCCCTAAACTAACCACGTTAGAATTAAAAGCAAAGGGGGAAGAAATGGGTTTGGCGGGTTCTGCTCTAACGGATTACATACAGGAAGTGGAGAGAGAGTATCGTCAAGCAGAACGGGAAGATCGAAAGGCCGAGTTGGAATTGAGAAGGATGGAGTTGGAACAAGCAGCTAAGAAATTGGAAGCTAAGCAAGCAGCTAAGAAAGTTGAAGCTGAGCAAGCAGCTAAGAAATTTGAAGCTGAGCAAGCAGCTAGGAAACTGGAAGCTGAACAAGAAGCTCAGAAAAGGGAGCACGAGTACCGGATGAGGGAACTCGAGTTGAAGAGTCAATCTAATGGAGAAACTGAGGGAGCAGTTGGAGGTTCCTCCATCCCAGGCTCAACACCAGTAGGTGGACATGGGTACCATGCCATGAAGTTTCCTTTAGCGGTCTACGAGGAGGACAAAGAGAAGATTGACCAGTACCTTCAACGCTTTGAGGCTATGTCAGTTGCTATGGGTCTGGAGCGTAACAAATGGAATCTCAAGCTATCCCAGGGTTTACGCGGGACCGGCTACGAGGTGTATTCTCGCCTGCCACCAGGACATGAGAACAATTATGACAAATTAAAGACGGCTCTGTAGAAACGATTCGAGGTTACGTCACATACCTACCGGAAAAAATTTCGAGCAGCGAAACGAGAACCGGGGGAGTTGTTTGCCGCCTACAGTTTGCGTCTAAAATCTTATCTCCATAAGTGGATGGATTTGGCTGGGTTCGCACATGACTATGAGAGTCTGGAAGAGCTCATGGTAGTCGACCAGCTGAAGAAGCAAATGTCTAAACCTCTCAGGACGTTCCTGGGAGAACAAGGAGCGGAACGTATTGACCTCGTGACTAAATTAGCAGAACGGTTCGTCGAGGTACATGGGGAGGCAGGGGAAAACCTTTCCACCAACACCAAAAGTCAAGAGAAACATGACAAGAAGAAAGCCAAAAACTCAGGAACCAAAAAGTGGGAACCTTATGTGCAAAAATCAGAGGATAGTTCAGAGAAGAAGAAGGAGGGAAGCAAGAGCACTTCAGGCTCTACACCAAAACGACCGGGGTCGGAGAAGTGGTGTTCAATTTGTAAGTCACCCTCTCACAATACGAGGGACTGCAAATCGAAGGCTAAGAACCCTCACTTCGCAGCATGTCAAGTGACTTCCAAGGAGGTCACGGAAAATGCGAAGGTCAACAAGGAAGCTCGCCACCAGGAGAGCTCACTCAAGTCCGGAAATAGAAAATCTGGGACAGGGAAATGGTGCAACCAATGCAAGTCAAACACGCACAATGCTATTGACTGCAAGGGAAAGTCAGGAGACACTCAATTCGTCGTGTGCCCCGGGAAACCTAAGGTGGAGCCCACCGAACAGGTCGAGGCCGAGGAAGAGACTCCAGACCAGGAAAAACCACCTGTAGTGGAATTGGTAGAGGTTAACGGTCGTCAAGTGGAGTGTTTGTACGACACAGGACTGGTCGGGGAGGCCGTGATTTCTGCGGATCTGGTACATCCAGAACAATTCACAGGTGAGACCATGGAGATACAGCCTGCACAGAAGAGTGCTGTGACCATGAAGTTGCCCATTGCTAATGTGGAGATTCGGTCAAGGTACGTCACCGGCACCATCAAGGCCGCTGTATTGACCGATCCCATTTTTCCTGTAATCCTAGGTTTCCGGTATGTCTTTCTGGGAATGCCCAGGGAGCCAATCCATATGGGAGCAATGCAGACTCGCTCTCAGACGAAAACGGAAGAGGCAGACGCAATTGTGACTAACCCAATGCCGGGGGAGCTACGAACTGCCCAGAGTGAGGATGATACTTTACGTCCTTGCTACAGAAAGCTGCAGAAAAGTGCTGATCCACCAGGACGGGGGCAGTACTACATGAAGAATAGGATACTCTACAGGAGAGCAGGAAGGGGAGACAACCTATACGGTCAGTTGGTCGTCCCGAAAGCTCACCAGTCCCAGATTCTTCATTTTGGGCATACCATCTCCTTTAGTGGACACATGGGTATTGCCGCCACCATGCAGCGAATTTCCTGCCATTACTATTGGCCGGGAATGACAGATGATGTGCGTCGGTATGTGAAGTCATGCCCTGAGTGCCAAAGGGTGGCACCGAAACACTGGACAGCACCGGTGGTGTTGGGTGAGATGCCCATCATGAACTCTCCTTTCGAGAGGGTAGCCATCGATATCGTGGGTCCACTTCCCAGGACTAGCAATAGGAACATGTATATACTCACAATGGTGGATTGCTGTACAATGTGGGGTGAGGCTATACCATTGACCACGATTGACTCGAAACGAGTGGCGGACGCACTGATGGAGGCCTTTACCAGATTAGGCTTTCCGGATCAAATTCTGACGGACAATGGATCTCAGTTTTGTGGAAAACTCATGGAGGAGGTATTTAGGGTGTTTCACTCTAACCACATACATACCAGCCCTTACCACCCTCAAGCCAATGGACAAGTAGAGCGTTTCAACGGCACGTTGGTGACAATGCTCAAGAAACTAGCGCAGGAAAAACCTGATAGGTGGGATGAATATATCCCAGCAGCACTCTTTGCCTATCGGGAAGTTCCTCATGGCTCAACAGGACTACCACCCGCTACGTTGTTGTTTGGTCGTCCAATCAAATGACCATTGGAAGCCATGTTGAGGAGTTGGACTGAAGAGGGGACGTCAGAAGAAGTGATCTCATCCTACAAATATGTGGAGGAGCTGAAAGAAAAACTTCACAAGGGATGGACTCTGGCAAATCAAAACTTGAAAAAGGCCAGGAAAAGACATGCGGCTTACTACAACCGTAGGTCTAAAGAAAGATCTCTAGAGGTGGGAGAAGTCTTGTTGCTACTCCCAACGGGAAACAACAAACTGGAGATAGGTTGGCAAGGACCATCTCCCGTGTAAAGGGTGATATCCAGAACCAACTATCAGATCCGGATCCGGGGAAAGTCGAAGATTTTCCATATCAATCTCTTGCGGAAATACGAAGAGAGACCCGGAGACAAGGCAGCTCACCTCATGGCAATGGCAGTTGCAGTGGGGACAGAAATGGGAACCAACGAGGGCAGGGAATATCCCTTGGTACACCAGAAAACCTATAGGTATGTACAAGTGAACCCTGATCTGACCTCACAGGAGAAGGAAAAGATAACCCAGGTTCTCAAGTCTCATAAGGAGATACTGACTGATAAACCAGGACGAACGAGGTTGGTTGAGTTCGAGATGACTTTGACCACACAGAAGCCTGTTCGCCAAAAGGTTTACCCAGTGCCATTCTCTAAAGAAAAGGCCCTGGAGGAGGAAATACAAAAACTGCTGGAGGATGACGTGATTGCACCATCCACATCCCCATACAATGCAGGGGTAGTTTTGTTACGGAAACCAAGTGGAGAACACCGGTTGTGTATAGACTACCGACTTCTGAACAGTCACACACAATTTCAGGTGGAACCTTTGCCGAATCCAACTCAGTTATTCGCTAGGCTCCATAAGGCTCGGTACTTTTCAAAGGTGGATCTGAGTCGGGGTTACCATCAGATACCAGTCAAACCGGAGATTCGACCACTGTTGGCTTTCAGTACACCCAGTGGACACTACGAATTCAAGGTCATGCCCTTTGGACTCAGCAATGCACCCAGTGTGTTTACACGCATGATGAGGACTTTACTTGATCCTTTACAGGATCCGGCTATCATCTCATTCATGGATGATATTCTTATTTCCAGTGACAGCTTGGATGACCACTTAAATCCTTGGAGAGAGTGTTTCATAGGCTCAAGGAAGCCGGGCTTACTGCTCGTCCAACCAAGTGCATGATTGGTTACCAGACTCTGGAATTTCTAGGTCACACCATCACTCCAGGACACATTGTCCCAGAAGAGAAGAACCTGGAGAAAATCAGAAATGCACTAAGGCCAAAAACGAAGAAGGATGTGCGATGTTTTCTCTCGTTGTGTGGGTTCTATCACAAATTTATCCCACATTTCACTGAACTGGGAGCTCCGTTGACGGAAACCTTGAAAAAGGGATTCCCGGACCAAATCATTTGGACACCAGAATGTGAGAATGCCTATAGTCAGTTAAAGGAGGCCTTGGTCAGCAAACCTGTATTACAGCTCCCTGACCTTTCCAAACCATTTGTGTTGAGAACAGATGCGAGTGGGATTGGAATTGGGGCAGCTTTGTTACAAGAAGGAAAAGACGATGCTTCGGTTTTGAAACCTGTAGCATACGCAAGTAAGAAACTTCTACAGGCGGAGAGGAATTATTCAACCGTCGAAAGAGAGTACTTGTCCCTCGTATGGGCAGTGCAAAAATTCCAGCCATAATTGTATGGAGTTAAGTTTCGAGTCCAGTCGGATCATCAACCCCTGATGTTCCTGGCTACTTCTCAGAAGCTCAACGCCCGTTTGATGCGGTGGTCGTTGTTACTTCAACCCTATAATTTCACAGTGGAGTACATTCCTGGGAAGGAAAATGTTGGAGCGGATTTCTTGTCAAGACACCCAGCTCCTGAAGAAGAAGAATGAATCATCTGGATTAAACTCACGGTGGAGAAGAGTGAGATGGACTACTCTCTTAAGAGGGGGCCTATGTCACAAAATAAAACCTTACGTTTAACCAGGTGATTGTTATAGAGGCTTTCTGATTAAACGGACTATCTGCCAGCGACAACTATTTTACTAACAGAATAAACAAATCGGATGTCAAAATCCCAGGACAATAATTGTAGCTGCACGTGTACATCTAGTCGACGGATGGGGAACACTCGGTGGTGAGTGAGACGGATCCCGGCATCGCTTTGACAGTTTGTCAACATTTGAATACAGATGGAACCCGTGGGATCATGGTGGCAATCGGATGTCGGCCATCACATGTCGGGCAAAAGTAACAGCTGCAGATGTGTAGGGGAAGTGAATGAGCTGAATCATACATCGCTTTGACAGATTATAAACAGGTCAGATTGGAAGCGGAAGTACTCAGCTCGGAAGAAAACAGTCCATCTGTCAATTTATAGTTTCCGGACGTAAAGAAGATTGGCAGCTTGTTGGGGAAAACTGTTGTTGGGATCATACAGTAACTCGTTAGTTTGTTGGGGGAGTCCAAACAACTGATGACAACTTTGACAGTGACTAAGCCAGGGAAAATCGATTCTTGACAATGGATGATATGCCCATATAACACCTGCAGGACATCAACCATGTCACTTGACCAAGTTTAGGGGTTTGCCAGAAAACCATGATTGGAGAGGACAGTTGAACTCAAACCTTGGATTTTAGTGGACGTGCTTCGGCACTGTGGTTCTGATGGGAAAATGTCTACCGTGTGCGAATTGAGTTAATTTAATTTTACACGTGCCTGTCATGGCAAGAGTGGATGTAATTTGATCTAACTGCAGTGTTGCCTAAGGTAGAACCTATTATAATTAGTTCTAATTAATATAGGCTGTAGCCTTGTTAAAACTAAAGTGTGATGATTAGCACTGTTAGTGGAAAACTAGCTAGAGTAGGGAAGTGATACTTGGCTCTGTTAGTTGAAAATAGATTAGTGAAGTGTGATAAGCTTTACTAGTTGAGAATTGAGTAATGAGGGATAATTGGGATATTCCAGTAGGTGTCCCTGGTGGGCGGGGTTCCGCATTCTGTTTGTTGATTTTTTTTCTTGTCTTGGCCTGATGATAACCTATGTGTTCAGTCATCTGTCCATGACAGAGTAGGTTCATTATATTTTCTGAGCGAGGCCGATGGCCACGATCATCTAATAGAGATCAGTGACGGGGAGGCTATCACCGGTTATATGATTTATGTTACAGGTTCCTCTGGTTTGAATGAAGAACACGGAACCAAGGAACAATCCGATCCCGGATAACGTTTGGCGCAGGAAGATTGGCCAGCAACTTTACAAAAGAGCTTAGGCTAGAGGAAGATGATCAACATTGCTCAGTGGAGCTCTGAATGGTATATGTATCCTACAGGATAAATACCGAATGAGTTTAGGTCATACCAGTTTTAACACACCAGTAGTGATGGATATTCAGTTCACTTATGACTAGAACAAAAATAAAGGACTCTATTGGAGTATAGACAATAACTGTTTAATAGTGAGAACTAGAGAACATTTAGCAAGAGACAAAAATTCCTGTTCATAAGACAGTGTTCCAGGTTTGTTTCACTGCGCCGGAATTATGAAGCCGGAGTTTCTATAAACTATTAGGAACAGTTGCGTTAGTAACAATAATAGTATTTTCCACGGATTATATATTTACATGGGATTCAGATCTCATGGTCATCAGAGTTCCTGGAGGAGGACATGTCTGGAGAGAAGGATACGACTTCGGTGAGGTCTAGTGTACTGACTCGTGTGATGTCGTGTAATCCTTGCCATGATGTGTGCACTATTATCCTGAACTTTGAAGGCTGACATATACATTTATGTTATAATACACGACACATTGTCTTCGCATACACGTCTCATATACGTTACACTTTTCTTTTAATAAATTAATCTTTATTAATTTTTAGAAGCAAGAGTTGTTGAGTATGTTGCGTTGGGGAAGTATGAGAGGGGGCATAGTACGACAGTGAGAGAGTGATAGGAAAAGGTGTCCACGGGCTGATGGAGTGTGTTGGACGGAAGCTGGTGGATTCTCCAGGATATTGATAGGAAAAAAATATTGTAATGTGGGTGTTGACTCTCTTCACTCCAGGGACGACACTTTAAAGGAGGACACGATAGGTGTTTCAGTTAACGCCAAGTATTCTAGGGATCTGTCATATGGAACTAGCCAGAAGGCGTAGTAATATGGAGCCACGTTTGGAGTGTTTCAGTTAACGCAGAGTATTCTAGGAATCTGTCATATGGAACTAGCCAGCGACGTTTGGGGTGTTTCAGTTAACGCAAAGTATTCTAAGAATGTATCATATGGAACTAGCTAGAAGGCGTAGTAATGTGGAACGACGTTTGGGGTGTGTCAGTTTACGCAAAGTATTCTAAGATTCTATCATATGGAACTAGCCGGCCGGCGTAGTAATGTGGAACGATGTTTGGGGTGTTTCAGTTAACGCAAAGTATTCTAAGAATGTATCATATGGAACTAGTTAGAAGGCGTAGTAATGTGGAACGATGTTTGGGGTGTTTCAGTTAACGCAAAGTATTCTAAGAATCTGTAATATGGAACTAGCCAGAAGGCGTAGTAATGTGGAGCGATGTTTGGGGTGTTTCAGTTAACGCAAAGTATTCTAAGAATCTATAATATGGAACTAGCCAGAAGGCGTAGTAACGAGTCATTTCCTGTCTTTTCTTCCTAGACGAAGGATAAGGCGAATTATATCATTTACTATGTTGAAACTAATACTTATCAAAACCCAACACCTGGTGTAATCAACTTACTCCACAATTAAACTCAAACTAGTAACTAATACTCTGTGGCTAAGGACTTACGGACGCGGTTCATAAGCCCGCTTACCCGCGTTTGAAACACATCTACGACCGATTTGGAAGCAGACCGCGTTGTACTGGGTTTTATCGTGTTGGTATGGGGGACGGTCATTCAGAAAACTATGGCAAACCACTGAAAGTAAAATTGCCAAGACATCAACAACAGCAGTAAAATGCTCGTGTTGACAGCGATGTCCTGTAAATAGGATAAGGCAAAAAAAGGTAACTAATTGACAACTGGCATGATTGAAAGAGGGGTGAGGGGGGGGGGGAAGAAGGGGAAGGCAGAGAGGTAAATATCTGGATGGCTTGACCACTTGGCATAATCCAGACAATAACACAGACTGGTGATAGTCTGAGATAGCCAAATATGACCGCCCAGGCCTATCAGCACGGCACATGATGATGACGAGGAACCAATTGCGAGTCGCGGTAGTGCAGTAGATAGCACGCTTGCCTGCCGGATCTGTTGTCATGAGTTGGAATCCTCTTTGAGACAGGGATTTTGAAAAAAAATTCGATCTCGCTTCCCTCGTTCCTGAAATTGGTCTCCGTAAATGACATGGGAAGTAGAAGAGGCCGGCGAGATGTAGACCACATCGATAATTGATTGCCGATTCCTCAATAAAACCACCGGACAAGCACCATATACGCACTACGACTCAATGAGTATTGAACAGATTCTGTAATACACTCTCTAGCATTAAATTCAGCTGCTTAACTAAGCACACACTTCCGCCCAATCTATAATCAGTTTCATATAACGTAGCAACCAGTTTGAGAGCACCCAATTTATCCCAACCCAGCGCCCAATTCCACCAAGACAACACCCAACTTAACACACCCCAGCACCCAATTTAACAAAGACAATCGCCAAGTTTATTTCAACCCATCACTATGTACACACCTCAGTATCCAAGCAGACACCCAGTTTATCAAAAACCCAGAATTCAATCTTGACGCATTCCACCACATAATTTCACACAAACAGGCTTCACCCAATTTCTCCCAACCAGACACCCAGTTTCTCCGAAACAGACGCCCCGTTTCTCCGAAACAGACACCCAGTTTCTCCCAAACAGACACCTACTGTCTCTCACCCAGATGCCCAGTTTCTCCCACCCAGACATCCCATTTTCACACAGCCTGGTATCCTATTATGGCACCGTTTGCCCTTTCAAATCACTAAGATAACAAGGACGATGCAGTGTAACCAGCATGTGATTCGCCGATCTAATCATTTTCAGAGATGAGGTTCCGAGTTGTCCGCGGACTCCAGTGATTGTCGGCACCAGTTATTAATTATTTTCTGTGAGACCATGCTTGTATTGTAACCTGTAATGCGTCAATCAATTCCCACAAACTAGATTGTCGATTGACAGGCAATCATACCATCTGCATGTCTTCATAACACGGGGTATATACATCATACGAACACTCGCGCGCGCACACGCACACACACAAGCGCGTTTCTGTGTGTGTGTGTGTGTGTGTGTAAGAGATTATCCAAGGTGTCCGTCTGTCTGTCCGTCCGTCCGTCCGTCCGTCTGTCTGTCTGTCTGTCTGTCTGTCTGTCTGTCTGTGTTATCCGCCTTCTGCTGCTATCAATCAATCAATCAATCAATCAACCAATCCAACCAACCAACCAACCAACCAACAAATCAATCAATCAATCAATCAATCAATCTGCCTGTCTGTCTTTTCATCTAACAATTTAAGGGAACACAAATATACACATAATAAAAATAATACTGAAATCAAGATAATTGCAAAACAAATACAATCGTAGTGATATATAATTGTTTTATTGTCACCAGGTCAGGGCATTATAACAGCTAACAACTGTCTTCCTCAAATCTTGTCTTTTCTCATCTCAACATTCGATACATAATCAAGATTTCGTTGATCGAAGGTATCCCGCTGTTTGGGTGACAAGCTCCTATATTACTCCATGGCACCAACAGATCCTCTAGACTCCACTGTCCACTATAACAACAGATCCTCTAGACTCCACTGTCCACTATAACAACAGATCCTCTAGACTCCATTGTCCACTATAACAACAGATCCTTAGACTCCACTGTCCACTATAACAACAGATCCTCTAGACTCCACTGTCCACTATAACAACAGATCCTCTAGACTCCACTGTCCACTATTAACAAAGATCCTCTAGACTCCACTGTCCACTATAACAACAGATTCCTCTAGACTCCACTGTCCACTATAACTAACAGATCCTCTAGACTCCACTGTCCACTATAACAACAGATCCTCTAGACTCCACTGTCCACTATATCAACAGATCATCTAGACTCCACTGTTCACTATAACAACAGATCCTCTAGACTCCACTGTCCACTATACTAACCGATCCTCTAGACTCCACTGTCCACTATAACAACAGATCCTCTAGACTCCACTGTTCACTATATCAAAAAATCCTCTTTGCTCCACTGTTCACTATATCAGTTAGTTAGTTAGTTAGTCGACAGATCATCCTCATTGCACATCGAACCATTCAGTCCATAAGTGCTCGGATCCCCTCCTCAGCAAATCCCGCAGCGTGTAGCGGCTAACAACGCCAGTTCTGTGTTGGTTTACCAATCTTCTTTGGCTTTGTGGCATAACCGCTAACCACCATTATTCAGTTTACAAGACTGCACGCAAAAGAAAGGAGAAAATATATAACAATTGACTACAGGAGCAAACTGAAACCAGAACTGCTAAATTAACATCACATCAAACTGAAACTTGAACAATTGACAGAAGATGACGTCAATTCTAAGAAACATTTCATCAGCCCAAGCTCAGGAGACCATTGGACAAAACAGACATGTGACACCGCCTCAATTTGAAAATCCGCGTAGAATATGTTAATAGCGCACTCTTCCTAAAACATGCCTGATGAACAGACGTGAAAGATAGTGTGACCAAATTTTTAAATAAGGACGACAGAATGTCTGGATCCCAGGTGAGCTTGTTAGTCCTTAGATTGAACTGATGACCAGATGTATCAAAGGCCCAGGAATGGTATCCAGTGTTTGTAATGTCAATTGAAATATATTATTATAAATTAAAACCTCTGAAGTGAAAAATGTTTGACTGTTCCATTCTGACCAGCAGAGCCGATTCCCGGGCTAACTGACAATCTACTACTCTCTTCGAATACTGCAATCTCTGATATTCTTAAAGATAATTATTAACTTTAGGAAGTGCATAATAATACTACCTTCTATTCTAGACAACTGTACGAAGTGATGATTCTCAAGCAATCTTGTGCATTTCAGCAGAAACACTGTTAAAAATGCTATCACTATCTACAGCTAAAATGACAGTTCGTGTACTAGAACAAGTGCCTCGTTTTAAAACAGACTTATCTATGCCTATTTACAAACTAGAAAGCTGAAAGAGAAATCAATCTTTCCTTTCTGCTTCATCTATGAATAAATAGGGTTTGATGGAATAAATATTTATATTTGTGTCACAATTTAATTAGATAAGGGCACTTATGAACTGTATTACATCAGAAAATTTGTGCTTCGCGGAACTCCACCATCAGAAGTGAACTTAACTCATTACTCAACACAACCACCCACAACTCAACACTCAACACCACAACAACAACAGATAATGGGAGAGGAGTTATTATACACAGAAGAAGAAGAAGTTGGTTAATTGGCAAAACACAGAGAATTATTTATACACACTACAAACACAATTGGGTGATAGAAATGTTATAAATGTATGTCATTTATTTACATGCATCTTGACACTTCCTCAATCTTGTCACTGTCTTACTGTACACGTCTCACTGACCCCAGGTCCAATGAGAACTTACATACAGCAGGAACCAACTGAGACAAGGCGTACACAGTGTGATAAACTCTGACCACCCCAAATTAACCCAACACTAGATTAGAGAAAAGAGGAGGGGAGGGGAACCAGTTCCTACTTCAGGAATTTAGATTTCTTCCGACCTACTTCTAGAATATTGTATTGGGAAGATTGTATATGTTTATGTGAATCTTACACAGTGAAATCTTGGTGGCAACCTAGTTGGCAACCCACAACCAACCAGCTGGCAACCAACTGACCAACCAACCAAACCAGATCCTAGAGAGAGAAAGAGATGACCCACTACTTGAGATGGAAGAAGACTTGGTAATGGGCAGAACTGGAGTGGATCCATCAGTCAATGGACCCAGGCTTATCCAAATCTCCCATCACAAGGGTACCTTTCTTTTAGGAACACACAACACTCAGTTTCAGGAGTTGATTTCACTATCACAACACTTAACATGTACAACATTCAATTGTTTACCATGTTTTCACACTTGTTGACATCGTGTATATTGATGCTTATTTATTGATGGTTTGTAATATTGGTCCTATATGCAAGTTTGTAATTTATCTTGTGTACACCACAATAGAAATGTACATGACAGGCCAGAAGACACAGGCCCATTCAATAAATAATTAACTGTCACTGATCTTAAGTTTATTATTGGTTCAACCTATCTGTGATTCTCCATCTTATGTGTGTACACTAAGTTATCAAGATCTATTGTGATTGGTTATGTGTTTAATTGTTTAAAAACAAATTAACTCATGAAGGAATATGTAATTGGGAGAGACTCAAGGTCTATCAACTGCTCAACATCCATGCTTTCTTAACATAAATCAGGCTGAGAGAATTCTCCAGACTTTCCTCAGATTTGATAAACAATAAAAAGGGGGCTCCAGAGCTAAAAGAATCCTTGAGAAGGGGCAGAATCCCAGTTGGTATTTATTATTCTCACCAGGGCCATAATCTATATCTCCTAGACAAAATTAAATTAAGACGAGGCCTGCAGATAACTCAAGGTTCATATTCTGGGGTTATTGAAGGTAGAAGAGGATAGGGCCCAACTTCTTTTGTTAGAAATGGGGCCCAACTTCTTTTGTTAGAAATGGGGCCCAACTTCTTTTGTTAGAAATGGGGCATGCACTACAGTGATCTCCCACTCCCTTCAAAATATATGACAGGCTTCCTGCGTAGTGTTCTTGTTTGGCCACCCGTCTTTTAGTTTGCTGTTCTCGTAGTCTGGCCATGGTTGTAGATTCACAGTCATCACTTGGTTCACCCAAGAGTCTTACTTCTCGTAGAGCATTCAGAATGTCAGCCTGGTCCATGGCGCGTCCGCCCTCCACAGTAGCCTCACCTGCGAGCTTGTCAGTCCGCTCATTTCCTTGTACTCCCTCATGCCCTGGCACGAAGATGAAACTAATCTTTGAGACCAATCCAGAGGCAGCAACCATTCTCTTCGGATCGACTCCTCCTCTATCCCCTTGATCATGTTCATTGAGTCGCTAAGGAAACATGCCCTAGTGAATGTCTGTGTCTCGAGCCATGTTATTGCCTTACTTACTGCCATGACTTCCATAGTCAGGTTACTTGTGGTTTCAGTGAAAGCCCCAGAGTCCTCCTTCACAATTCTTCCTCCGGCCCGAGCCGTAAAGGCCCATGAGCTTCTCACATGTCGGACGACCGACCCATCTGTGTAGATGACAGCATCACCGTCTAGCGAATTCTCTAAAATCAACGCTTGTACTTCAGCCTCCACAGCAACCGGATTTTCTATTCTGCATTTTCTATCTAGTTGGATGCAAACTGAAAGGGATGTGCAGAAATCTGTTGGCACTTGCACCCACTCCTCGCCAGGTTCTAAGACCTCAAGTTAACACACCTGTTGAAGAATGTCTTCGGCTTGACCCATCCACGACCGTCCTCTTTTTAACCTGCTGCCATTCACCTTCATAATTTCACTATGCAGTGGATGTTGTGTGTTTGCGTTAACTCTGAGGTAGGCGCGTGCCCTGCAAACTTGTATTCTCTCTTCAATGGTTGGAAAATCAAGAAGGTAGCGCATCGCCCTGCATGCTGTATCTCTTGTACATCCAAGAATAATGCGCATAGCTTCATTCTGTATCCTTTCCATCCTTTCTATCTGCTTACGGCTGAGAGTCAGGATTGCCATTGCATACTCCAAAACAGACATGACCAGCCCCTCGTACAGAAGACATAGATGGCGCTGCTCACAGTTTGCTGCCGCCATCACCCGCATCGCAGCCAAACCCCGCTTGGCCTTTGTTATCACCTGGTCTATGTGCTCATTATAAGCAAGGCTTCGATCAAACCGTATCCCCAGGTAATTCATTGCCTGCGTTCTTTCCACCGTCTCTGAACACAGCATTACAGTTGGTGTTGGAGTGTTGACAATATGATTATTCAGCGAGAACCAAGTCACTGTTGCCTTTGTTGGGTTGACCATTGCCCCAGCTTCATCACACCAAGTATTTATGCGTGTGAGTTCGATTTGTAGTTCCACAGCAACCTGCTCTCTATCCTTACCCTGACGATACACTAAAACATCATCGGCATATGACAATGTCCTGCCAGGTCCAGTGATCTGCTCACTGGTGATTCTCACTGTGTAGGCGTTGAACAGTAACGGAGATAATGGTGATCCCTGTGGTAGGCCAGGATATATTGTTGTTGGTTCCGAAGTCCAGCTGCCACATCTAAAAACTACTTTCCGTTGGAAGAGGGCTGCAGCGATCCAACTAAGGAGGAATGGACTTACTTTTAGTTCAAGAAGCTGAAGCATTAAACAATCCAATGGTACTCTGGTGTATGCGTCCTCAAGATCAATCGCTGCAGCAAAGGTTTCAATGCCTTAGTGGAAACCTTCATAGACATCATGGGCAAAGACTGCTGCATTGGTCCAAGGTTCTCTTTTTGGGTGGGAAAACACCTTGCCTCTCTAGCTGGCTTGATATTTTCCTGGCAATTACCTTCTCCAGCAGCTTGCCTATTGTATTCTGCATTGTTATAATTCGATATCCCTGAATTTTTGTGTGGTCTTTGTCAGACTTCGGCAAGGGAATCAGATAGCTGTGTAACCACTCCTCCTTGATGCTAGCACTCTCTATACTGTTGTTGTACATGTCTGCTAGTTTCTCTAGCTCATTGTCGGTACACCTATTGATGTCGTATCTTATGCCATCAGGACCTGGAGCGCTGTTTTTTGATCGTCGAAGTACAGCCTTGAATTCTTTCACTGTCACTGTGTCTTCATCCGAAGTGTTCTGGGCCTTGCACCTGTCTGAGGTGACCTCCTTGGCCAGATTTCGGCCTCCCATGTCTGTCTGGTTGTCTGGCTGTCTACCACTATATCAACATATCCTCTATGCTCCACTGTTCACTAAATCAACAGATCCTCTATGCTCCACCGTTCACTATATCAACAGATCTTCTATTCTCCACTGTTCACTATATCAACAGATCCTCAATTCTCCACTGTTCACTATATCAACAAATCCTCTATGCTCCACTTTTCACTATATCAACAAATCCTCTATGCTCCACTGTTCACTATATCAACAAATCCTCTATGCTCCACTGTTCACTATATCAACAAATCCTCTATGCTCCACTGTTCAATACATAAAAAGATCCTCCATACTCCACATCCATTATACCAACAAGTGCTCTCCGCTAAAGTAATACCCAATCATTCCAACACCTATTTACTACCGACTCCAGAATCTGTCAACAAATGCCCCCGTATTGGCGAATACTGACAGTTAACGCCTCAAACACCCAGTACTTCCTATAGCTTGATTACCCCTTGCCTGTGTACTGTGAAAATTACACGCTCTTGATAAGTTTGTGCAGAAAGAGCGCCCGGTGCAATACCAGGACGGCACGACAGCAAGTTTGTGCCCAAAGTTTAAATTGAAGCTAAAAGCCCGGTTGGAAATCAGCATCCCTTGTTTGCGGCAGTCTCTGTTTAGCTCATATGTTTGACATTTCAGACAACGGCTAGAGAAATGTCGGCTGTCAAATTCCCCGTGCAAAGCGAGTGTCATCTCTCGAAACAGCGAATTAAAGTTGACATTGTCTGTGCCTGTTCCATTGCGGAGAGACCGTTCGTCTAGGACAGGTTGTAGGCGATGTTTTCGGTTTGGTAGAAAATGGGATGCGATTACCGTTGATGGGTCCGGCATTTCGTGGATTTGTAAAGAAAGGTAGGCTTTTGTGATGGAAGCTGGTAGGTGTGTGTGGTGTCTTGATGGTGTTTGCTAGATACTTGTAGGTTTATGTGATGTCTTGATACAGCCTGTAGGTTTATGTGATGTCTTGATATAACCTGTAGGTTTATGTGAAGTCTTGCAGGTGTTTAATAGAAACCTGGAGGTTTATGTGATGTTTTGCTGGTGTTTGATAGAAATTCGTAGGTTTATGTGGTTTGTCGAAAGTGTGTGATGTAAACGTGTAGGTTTATCTGATGATTTGCTGGTGTTTGATAGATACCTGTAGGTTTATGTGATGTCTTGATATAACCTGTAGGTTTATGTGATGTCTTGATATAATCTGTAGGTTTATGTGATGTCTTGATACAACCTGTAGGTTTATGTGATGTCTTGATACAA
The DNA here is from genome assembly GCA_014155875.1 of Cepaea nemoralis. Taxonomy (NCBI): domain Eukaryota; kingdom Metazoa; phylum Mollusca; class Gastropoda; order Stylommatophora; family Helicidae; genus Cepaea; species Cepaea nemoralis. The sequence goes on along the minus strand of JACEFZ010027970.1, from coordinate 113,604 downwards.
CCTGTAGATTGATGCGATGTCTTGATACAACCTGTAGATTTATGCGATGTCTTGATACAACCTGTTGGTTTATGTGATGTCTTGATGCAACCTGTAGATTTATATGATGTGTTGATACAACCTGTTGGTTTATGTGATGTCTTGATGCAACCTGTAGATTTATATGATGTGTTGATACAACCTGTTGGTTTATGTGATGTCTTGATACAACCTGTAGATTTATGCGATGTCTTGATACAACCTGTTGGTTTATGTGATGTCTTGATGCAACCTGTAGATTTATATGATGTGTTGATACAACCTGTAGATTTATGTGATGTCTTGATACAACCTTTAGATTTATGTGATGTCTTGATATAACCTGTAGGTTTATGTGATGTCTTGAAACAACCTGTAGGTTTATGTGATGTCTTGATATAACCTGTAGGTTTATGTTATGTCTTGATACAACCTGTAGGTTTATGTGATGTTTTGCTGGTGTTTGATAGAAATTCGTAGGTTTATGTGGTCTGTCGAAGGTGTGTGATAGAAACTTGTAGATTTATCTGATGTTTTGCTGGTGTTTGATAAAAAGTCGTAGGTTTATGTGGTCTCTAGAAGGTGGTTGATAAAAAGTCGTAGGTTTATTTGGTCTCTAGAAGTTGTTTGAAAGAAACGCGTAGGTATAAGTTTGTATAAGTGACGCTTTGCTGGTGTTGATAGAAACTTGTAGGTGTAAGTATAAGTGACGCTTTGCTGGCGTTTGATAGAACTTGTAGGTATAAGTGACGTTTTGCTGGTGTTTGATAGAAACTTGTAGATATAAGTATAAGTGACGTTATGCTGGTGTTTGATAGAAACTTGTAGGTATAAGTGACACTTTGCTGGTGTTTGATAAAAATTTGTAGGTATAAGTGACGTTTTGCTGGTGTTTGATAGAAACTTGTAGGTATAAGTATAAAAGTCGTTTTGCTGGTGTTTGATAGAAACTTGTAGGTATAAGTATAAGTGACGTTTTGCTGGTGTTTGATAGAAACTTGTAGGTATAAGTATAAGTGGCGTTTTGCTGGTGTTTGATAGAAACTTGTAGGTATAAGTATAAGTGACGTTCTGCTGGTGTTTGATAGAAAATTGTAGGTATAAGTATAAATGACGTTTTGCTGGTGTTTTGTAGGTATAAGTGACGCTTTCCTGGTGTTTAATAGAAAGTCGAAGGTTTATGTGGTCTCTTCAAGGTGTTTTATAGAAACGTGTAGGTATAAGTGATGTTTTGCTGGTGTTTAATAGAAAGAAAGTCGTAGGTTTATGTGGTCTCTTCAAAGTGTTTATTTGCTGGTGTTTAATAGAAAGTCGTAGGTTTATGTGGTCTCTTCAAGGTGTTTTATAGAAACGTGTAGGTGTAAGTGATGTCTTGTTGGTGTTTGATATACATGTGAGGGTTTGTGTGATGGAATTCTGTAGGTTACTGTGGTGGAATGTTAACAGTTTATGTGATGGGATGTTATAGGTTGTTGTAATGGAATATTTACACGGTATTGTGATGGAATTTTACACGTTATAGTGATGGAATGTTTACAGGTTTGTGTGATGGATATTTTTGTTTGTTTGTTTGTTTGTTGTATATCTGTTACAGGACGTTACAGTCAACACCAGCATATTTCAGCTGCTGTTGATGTACTGGGCAAGATTACGCTCAGTAGTTTGCCATTGCTTTCTGAGCGACCGGCTCATATACCCCCGTAAGTAACCAACGCGGCGCGATCCGCTACTGAATCTCGCACAGCTGTGTTACTCACGAGAATATACGGGATTACGGAGAAAGACGTTAACACCTTCGCCAGGGAGACCGGCTGATGGATGTTACAGGGTTATATTGTAGAATGTTACAGATTTTTGTGACGGTATGATGCAGTTTATTGTGATGGAGTGTTAAAAGTTTATGTGATGGACTGTTACAGTTTATTGTGATGGAGTGTTAAAAGTGTATGCGGTGGAATATTTCAGGTTTATGTGATGGAATGTTACAGGTTTATGTGATGAATTTGCGATGGATTGTTACATGTTTGAGTGATGGATTGTTAAAGGTTTATGTGATAGAATGTTACAGGTTTATGCAATGGAATGTAACAGGTGTATATGAGATGGTGCCGGATTGTATGATCGATTGTGCACTGCAGGGTTGCCACTTTTTTTTTGACCAAAAATATCTAGGAAGGGCCCAAACAACATCCATAAATATCTAGATTTCGTTGGAAAGTATCTGGGAAAAATATCCAGATTGAGAAAGTAAGAAATTACATATGTATTGATGTGACTGCCGGTCTCCCTGGCGAAGGGCTTTACGCCAACCATTACCGATGCATTATCGGTTCCAATTGCAGCCTAATTCTTCAAGCTCAAATGTGTACTGACCAAAAGTTTCTTCAGTGCCTGAACTATACTTTCTTCATCATACTCTTCCAAGTGAACTAGTCCAAGAAATGTAGAAACTACTTTGTCTGTGCAGTTGCTATAATATAACATGTACCAAGCACTTTCAGAACCGAAATGTCATTCGATTCGTCTAATAATAAAATATATTTATTTGTAGAAATATCACCGATCAAATCTTCTTCAAAGTGAGAAAACAAAGTACTTCTGATTATATTTGTACACTTGCTGCGTGCATTTTCACGTCCTTTAGCACTTTACTGTCAGAAATAGTGTTTTTAAAAACAAATCAATCAAATGTTCACAGTTCACGATTGCACAATGACAACTTAAAAACATCGCGACAGATCCTTCAACTTTTGATGATTCATTATTCTGTGTAGTTCTGAAATCATATGTTAACGGTGACATATCCCTAAATGGCACTGCATTTTTATGTTTTTTAGTCTCTGCATGTTTCTTCAAGTCTTGTATCTTCGCTTTCACTCGCACTTGCAAGTACTTACAACGATCCTTAGTCGCAACTCCATGAATTGACATCACCCAATCTTTAATTATGTCATCCTGCAGCCACTCTTTCCGAAATTTTTGTTCATATTGCTTTACTCATCATGTTGAAAGATTTGTTCAAAGTGGAAGACACATATGAAGGTGAGCAATTACAAAAATAAATCACATGAAAAATAATCGCAAAGTCAGCATCACGGCAATAATTCGCAACACGGTGAGTTTACAGTTCAAATAATGACATTATAATGTATGCGCCCTTTTACTCATTACCGGGGGGTTGCTAGATTGTTGAGCGTTGACCTAAGTCAGTTCAAAGTTTAAATAATGGCAGTTACCATAATTTACGCGCGTCCAGACCAAACAAAAAATAGTTAAATGACACCGAAAGAAAAGTAAAATCTAGAAAGTATCGAAAACATCCAACTCCAAATGAAAAGTATCTAGAATTGCATCCAGCATCCAAACGTCGGAAAACGGTATCCAGACGCCGGCAAAAACCTCTAGATCTGGATATAAAATATCTAGAATGGCAACCCTGTTGTGCAGTAATATGAGAGTTGCGTATGTTATGTGATGGCATCTCCAAGGTTGATATGAAATTACTTTCGGCTTATGTGGTGGAATTTCCTAGAAATATGCATGTTTATGTTGCAGATTTGTGCAAGTTTATATAGCATCAGGTCTTAGTCAGATATGACTGAGCTACCGTATAACAGTAGACGGTACTACCTGCTTTCTGTTAGCGCCGAATGTTGGGCGGCGCTTACCAAACCCGACACCCCACATTGTGCCAACGGCTTCTGGCGGAGGAGCGCAACTGGGAGGGTACAAGCCTTATCCTGGTGCGAGGAAATGCAACCTAAAGACAAAATGTCATGGCAGGGCATACCAGGCCCTAAGCCTTGGTTGTCTAGTGGTCTAGGATCGAAGCTCCGACAGGCCGACATTTAGAGCATTGTTTTGCTGATCTGGCAGCTTCTGCAGCTTGTCTTGTTCCAGATGTTTTGGTGTGCCTTTCTTCTGGACTGAACTGGACAGACCGAGAGAGGGATCATGCTGCATGGGCAACACATGGTCTCTATAACTTTAGCCCAGGCTTCGTGCTATGGAGAGGTGTAACTCCAAACCTGGTCTTAACTGGTCTCGGAATAGCATTATCCAGGCGACTTCAGTCAACAGGAATCATGTTTGACATCAGTGGGTAAATAGACACCCAAATGAACAGGGTAAATAGAAACTTATGTGAACACGACAACTAGACAGGTTAAATTGATAATCATTCAATTGGCACCTTGCCGTTTTGACAGACGATAGTTTGTGCTTTAAAAAGGCATAATAACTTTTACCTATGGCGGTAGCGAATGTGACTGATAAGGCCAATTCGCGCTGTAAATGTCCGTTCACAGTAGGTGCACGTGAACACGTGGTCATTTCCACCATCATGCACTATCAGATGGTGCATGATAATCATACGGACTGAATAAATAAGAATTCTGGACCTTCATTAACTATGGGGGTGCTCGCTCATTTTGAACTCAAGTGTAGTCCATACACATTATTTATAGTAGTGTTGGCTGAAGTTTGCAATATGGGATCAAACACGGTGCAGTGAAGTCAAGTATCTTGCCCTTAAGCCCCTTTTCAGTTGAGTATTTTTTGCGCTCGCTCGCTTTGAACTCAAGCGTAGTCCATAGATACTACTACTAGTTGTGTTGCACTGAATTTTGTGTGTGGATTAGCTTCCCCTATTAACAATATCCCTCGCCATAGTGCGAACCCACTCCGACTTCAGAGGTACTTGTAATTTACGTCCCCAAGTCAAGGACGAGAGGCCAAAATTTTAGTCCAGCTGTCCGTTGTAGGGGTTAATCGAACCCCTTACCTCGGCATCAGCACACCGGATGTTTAAGAACACGCGTTCTTATCCATTCGGCCATGCGGACCTCCAGATGAGAATATGGTACTCCGACATCACCGTACATTTACCGTCTACTCTGTTTCTCCTATAAATTGTTTGTTTTGTTTATGTTTACAGCATTCACTTTACAATGTATGTTTCTTATTTTGTTGTCATCAATGTAGATGTAACATACATGATAGATAATTGGTGCGACGACAGATGATTAGGAGGGCCGACTGTCAGACGGGCCAACGTGCCCGGTTTATGACCCTTTGAAAATAAAGTTCGTTTGTACGTTCTTTCTCAGCCTATTTTTATGTGTTTCTTTGAATATATATTTCTCTTGATTGATTTCGTCAAGTATTATTCATTGTTTGTTTCTGTTATACGCCAATCTGTCATTATTTATTTCTTTATGCTTCATTCATTGTTGATTTTCTTTACTCTTTTTTTGTTTCACCCATTCTTCCGCGATGTTTATAGTGTATCTTTTTTTTTTTTTAATTTGTTTTTTTTCTCTCCATATTTCTTACTTTTAATATGTCCCTGTATGTTTTTTTTAATGTTATTTCCTTCAATCCGCCTGTCCTTCATACAATGTTATATTTCGTTTCCTTTATTGTCGCTGGCAATCGCTGTAATGTGTTTAACCACTATTGCTTTATTTATTTAAAGCTCGCTAGTGTTGGCTCCGCTTCTATTAGTTACTTCAGCCATATTTGTTGCTTTACAAATCTTGGATCCAGTTCTTGATTGTACAAATATGATTAATGCCATCGTGTATCTTCAACGGAAAAGAAAGTGCATGATTTTGGCTTGAAGCATGTGTGTAATAATCGGACACAACAGGGGGATTAGTTCGTGAGATGGCAGGGGGTAAATTGCCGGGAGGTGGCGGAGGGTTACATCAAGGGATAAATCGCCGGGAGATGGGAACGGTATTTCATATGTCGGAGATGCTTTGCAGATCTCATACTGTTTACAGCTGTAGTCGAAAGTATGGGAGAAATAGAGGAGAGTGTGGGAAAGAGACAGAGAAAGAGGCAGAGAGAAGGAAAGAGTGAGGGAAAGAGAGAAGGTCAGTACAGGATGAGGCTGCTTTATATATCGGGGATAACATACAGCGACAATGATGCGGATTTCAGAATCTTAAAATATGTTGTAAGCGGGAGTAAGGAGGAGAGAGAGAGAGAGAGAGAGAGATGAGGGGAGGATGATGTGGAAGAGAAAGAGAGAGAGAGAGAGAGAGAGAGAGAGAGAGAGAGATAAAGAGAGAAGGAAGGATGATGTGAAAGAGAGAAGAAAGAGAGACAAGGAGAGGGGAGGAGAAGGATGTGGACTAGAATAGAAAGAGAAAAGGGAGTGTAAGTTGGAGGAAATAGGGCTAGGGGATGTGTAAAAGACGAGAGAGAGAGAGAGAGAGAGAGAGAGAGAGAGAGAGAGAGAGAGAGAGAGAGAGAGAGAGATATGTGTTAGTGTTAGTTCCAACTTCACGGTAACGGGCCGTCCCCATTATGCTCCGTTCCTGGCCAGTGAATATTACACAAAATGCTCCTCACTGCCTAATGTGAAAAGTGGGACAGGAGTCTCGGCAAACCAACAGCCCGCACAGGTACACTGTGCATTATGCCGTCGCCAGAATGCCAACACAAAAGTCCTCCACGAAAAAATACAGTTCATCATCGATGGAATCAGCAGTCACCAGAAAGACTTCATTGACCTGGGTTTTATCCCACAATGCTCGGTCTCTTTCCGCAGGGCAACCCGACGAAAGTGCCGCACAAAGCACGAACTATGTAGCTCAAGCCACGACTCCCAGTAGTCTCCTGAAAAATACACTCGTGAACGGAAAAGGCAAACCAGTCAATTCAGCGACCGCCGGCCATTGTTCCGAACATTCAGTTCACTGTGCAAACAGCGGACAGATGTAAAAGCATTCCACGTGAATCTCAAAGCTCACAGTGTCGCGCCACGCACTCTCACTAGCAGGGCGACGGAACCATAGAGCGATGTGTAATGGGAAGAATGAAAGAGAGGGGCGATATGCCAGTGAACAGAAAGACAAAGAGAGAGAAAGGGGTTGTGTAAGAGAGAAGAAAAAGACAAAGGAGAATATGTAAGAAAAGAAAGAAAGAAAGATATGATGGGGATGTATACGAGAAAGGAAAGAGAGAGATGGTGGAGGAGAGAGAGAGAGAGAGAGAGAGAGAGAGAGAGAGAGAGAGAGAGAGAGAGCGAGAGCGAGAGCGAGAGAGCGTGTAAGAGAAACAAAACAGAGAGCATTGGACATACAACTGGTAAGTTGGTAATAATAAACATTGTCTGGGAATTATTCTTTCAGAAATGCCACGCGCTTAATGTGCAATAACTAACACGCTATTTTCTCAAAAATGCTTTCTCCTTGGGGAAATCTTGTGGCCTCGCGTGCTTCGCATGCCGGGCGTATCGGCAAAACCATCGTCTGCTGTGGGGAAAAGGTGTTAGAAAAATATGTTGATTGACGTGTTGACAGATGAAAGCTAAATAATGACAGAAATACTTTCTTTGTCTTGATTGTCTTAAGCGAAGAAGGGAGGGGGGGGGGGAGAGATAGAGAGTGAGAGAGAGAGAGAACTGTGACAGATTCGTCTGAGATTGTCTTAGTGGGAGTCTGGGAGTGACAGAGGAGAGAGAAAGTGAAAGGGAAAGGGAGAAAGACAGTGATGCAGATCGAGCAAGAGAGAGTGAGAGGAAGAAATAGAGAGTGAGAGGGAAAGAGAGAGAGAGAGAGAGCGAGAAAGGGGGAGTAAGAGTGAGAAGGAGAAAAGAGAGAGGGAGAAAGAGAGATTGAGAGGGAGAAAGAGTGAGTGAGAGGTAAAAAGAGAGAGAGAGAGTGGGAGAGGTAGAAAGAATGAGTGAGAGGGGAAATGAGAGAGTGAGAGAGAAATAGAGGGAGAGAGAGAGAAAGAGAAGGAAAGAGAAAAAGAGAATTAGAGAGAGAAAGACAGAGTGAGAGAAAGTGAGAGTACAGAGAGACATCAAGATAGATAGACGTAGGGTGAGAAAGAGAGAGTGGTAGATATACACAGACAAGCGGAAGTTCTGACGGACGGACCGGACAGACGGAGTGCCTGACCAACAGATAGAGAGACAGGCTGGATGTATGAATGCAAGGATAGAGAATTAGTGCGCATAAGCAGACGGCAAATCTCATAAATAAACTTCAGACGTGAGAAGCCTCTCTGGATTGGTTTCTTCATCTCAGTAATTGAAGATCTAAGTTAACATTAAAACAGAAAACACAGTGGTTTATTCATGTCTGCGATTGAAGATCTAAGTCAACATTAGAACATAAAATACATTAGTGCTTGCCCTAAAAATATTAACAACTCAGAAGTAACAATCACTGAAATGTCACTGACAGAAACAACCTATATCACATTCATGGACAGATCACATACATAAGCAACTTATATCACAATTTAAGGGCATATCACATACAGAAACACACTTGCATTACATCCACGGACAGACAACATACAGAAACACACTTGCATTACATCCACGGACAGACAACATACAGAAACACACTTGTATCGCAACCAAGGATATATCACATACAGAAATACACTTGTATTACAACCAAGGGCATAGCACATACAGAAATACACTTGTATTACACCAAGGGCATAGCACATACAAAGAAACACACGCGTGTCACTACCAAGGGCACACCACATACAAAAACAAACTATATCACACACACACGGAGATGTCACACACAGAAGCAACGCGTATTACATCCACGGACATATCACATACGAAACACTTGTCACAAACAAGGACATATCACATACAGAAACACACTTGTATCACAAACAAGGACATATCACGTGTAGAAATACACTTGTATTACAACCACGGACAGATAACATACAGAAACACACTTGTATCACCACCACGGACAGATGACATACAGAAACACACGTGTATTACAACCACTACACATCACGTACAGAAACACACTTGTATCACCACCACGGACAGATGACATATAGAAAGACACTTTTATTACAACCACTGACATCTCATGTACAGAAATACACTTGTATTACAACCATTGACATATCACGTACAGAAACACACTTGTATTACAACCACTGACATATCACGTACAGAAACACACTTGTATTACAACCACTGACATATCACGTACAGAAACACACTTGTATTACAACCACTGATGTATCACGTACAGAAACACACTTGTATAACGACCACGGACAGATGACATATAAAAACACACTTGTATTACAACCACTGACATATCACGTACAGAAACACACGTGTATCACCACCATGAACAGATGAGACAGAGAAACACACTTGTATCACCACCACGGATAGATGACACACAGAAACACACTTGTGTCACCACCACCACCACCACGGATAAATGACATACAGAAACACACTTGTATCACCACCACGGATAGATGACATACAGAAACACACTTGTATCACCACCACGGACACACACACACACACACACACACACACACACACACACACACACACACACACACACCGAACACATCACAAAAAATCAGACAAACACAACTCGTCTTCTTTGTTCCACTGTCGAGCGGACAACGCCACACCAGGTCTGCACCTCAATGGTCAGTATGTCCGGCATTAGCATACATTTGTGGCAGGTTGGCGTCCTCTAGGTCTAGACATACTCCAACCAGGGTCACAGGCTCTATATTGCCCCTAGGGAGAGGTTTCTTTCCTAACAGTTTTGCCAGGACTGCGGAGGTAAACCTACTCTGTTATTTCTAACTGCGGTGGGATTTGTAACGTCCTGGACAGCCCCCCCCCCCTCTTTCCCCCCCCCCCCCCCCCCAAGTTGCCATGAAGTAAACTGCGTTTTTGAGTCATATATCCAGGGTCGAATGTTTGAGTCTAGAGTCCATGATTGTATCTCTTGTGTTGAGATTACAAGTTGACGTTAGTACTGTTCATGGTAGTTATTTTGATTGACTGTGGTTAACACCACTTTGAGAGGTCATCAAGTGCGTGGCTAGTTCGACTATTATCATTGAACTCTTTCACTCATCCATCTTATACCTGATGAACCACGATGTGACATGTTAACGATAACCACCTACCCAAACACGCCGAACATGTTCATATCATCTATTGTTACACTGATACTTGTTCAACAGTTCACATAACCGCACACCTATTCTCAAACCACAATAGTATATTAAAACAATTCTATAATAAAACTATCACACACAAGCGGCACTGTAAATGTGCCATATTGACACATCGCTGAGTCCTGACCGGTCTGCCTACGACTACGGTCGCGCTCTCATTGATCCGTTTAGAAAAGCGCTCACTCTCCTGGTCGCCTCAGTGTCTTTCACGCCGTGAGGCATGAATATGATCAAATCTCACAAACCAGCTCATGACAGATTCCAACCGTCGAGGGAGTAACGACATGCACAACGTACTCACGGAACCCTCGCCTGTTTCGCCCCTATCCTATAAGGCTAGACGTCCTACCACTATCACATGATCAAGATGCGCATGTGTGTGTGTTTATCTGTGTGTATTTGTTAGTGTGTTTGTGTCTCTGTGTGTGTTTGTCTGTATGTAATTGTTGCGTGTGTGTGCGGGTGTGTTAGTTAGTTAGTCGCAGTTCCAACTTCACAGCAACGGGTCGTCCCCTTTATGCTCCGTTCCGATGCCAGTGAATATCATACAAAACGCTCCCCACGGCCCATTGTGAAAAGTGGAAAAGACAGGAGTCTCGACAAACAACAGCCCGCACAGGTACACTGTGCATAATGCCGCCACCAGAATGTCAACACACCAGTCCCCCACGAAACACCCAGTTCATCTCTGATGGAATCGGCGGTATATTCCTATCTGAATGTTTCCTAGATGTTCACCCACACAGTCCACGAAAATACAGTTCATCGCTGATGGCAGTGGCAGTCAACCAGAAGCCCAGCAGACACGCATTTCTGCATAAGGCAAAAACCGGTCAACTCTGGGACATAGCCACCTGCCATCACTCCGAACATGCAGTCACGTTCCAAAGAACCTCAGGCAGATTCAAAAAGCATTTCACACGAAACTCACAGCTCACAGTGTCGCGCCACGCACTCACTCAGTAGCAGGGCGACGGAACCATCAAACCTCCTTAGTCGCCTCTTACGACATGCGTGGTAGGCTACAGTGTTACTATTCTTTGCTTCCCTTATGGGCCGCGGTAACTCACGGGAGGTGCGGGTG
>JACEFZ010027970.1:0-97500 GCA_014155875.1 Cepaea nemoralis | reverse complement strand
CTCTGCAGCGGTTGCTCGCTGAGGGTAGGGAGTTCATCTCTTCCGCTGAGACTCGCCTACTGTGGTTACAACAGAGAGTGCAAATGTCCTAGTGTGGTCCACCATAAACATGGACAGGGCCTGTAACAGTAATTCTCCTGTACCCCTTTTGCAAGAAAACACACTTGATTGGTTTTTATTCAGAAAATCAGTCAGGCTACACGAGTAAGTCAGGCTCTACCTGCAAGTGATAACCTGAAGGTTTTATTGAAGCTAATCGATCGCCGTTGCACGTATTGTAACCCCATACTGATGATGTCAGCGCTTGAAGTCACGAGTTCAAATCTCTTTTCTAACTCGACCGTTTATATTGAAATATTGTCCAAGGAAATTATGTAAGCATATGTAGCTTAAAGGTTAGTAAACACTGTTTATTAGTTCTCGGACATACGTGGTCGAAACACGTCACAGATAATATGGGAGCAAATCACATTGTGTTGATGTTGATGGTAAGAAATAGAATGGCAAATCCGGGAAGGTTAACCCGGTCAACAAATGCCCGCAGAAGTCGGATGTGTCGGCCTAACGGCTCAAGAACGCAGCTCTGCTGTAAACAGGCACAACGCAATCACGTCCGAAAAAACAACAACTCCGTATGAACGCAGAAGAAAGAAGAAGAAGAAGAATGGCAAATTAGCGAACTTAATATTTGCTTTTTAAATCACAAATAGCCAGTGTTCGCTGAGGTTAAGTGCAACGTCATATAAAAAGGACATTCAAATAACTTATAATAATATAAGGTCGTTCTTTCCCAGTGTATGGATGCATATCACTGCATGCAAATGTAATCATTAAAATATGGCTATATTTATACACTGTAGTGTAGACAGAATGCCATTCACCAAGATCTGATTGTTGAGCAGTTAGAAATCGGGCCTTCCGCTCAGGGGACACGTTATCTGATCGCCGGTATTATCATTGAGTTGTGTGTTCGGACAACATTTGAAAAATAAAGCAGTCCTTTAGGCGGTTTCTTACCTGGCATGTGACTGCTTTACTTACTTAAACCCTATTTTACTTACTTAAACCCTATTTTACTTACTTAGACCCTACTTTACTTATTTAGACTGTACTTTACTTAGACTGTAAGTTAGTTACTTAGGCCGTACTTTACTTACTTAGGGCGCTGCGACACAAACGTGCCTATTCCTTGTAGTATATCAAATACGTGCATTCGAGGCTGACGCACATGTGATTAATTCTTCACATCGTCCCGAATTAGTCTGTGATAGATTAATGAGATGTAACGGAGCCATTAGCCGGACCATACAAAAGCTGTTGGTGGAAGTCTAGACTTAGCCGTTGGTTAGAACGCGCTGATTTACATCTAATTTGTAATCCATCGTTAATCAGCCTTGGGAGAGTGTGCTTTATTTATAGAGAGACGGTATAACGAGTTTGGTTTTGTTGTGTTAGCATAAGAAATACATTAACAGGTTAAGACCAGCACTATGGAAGTAGAGAAAACAATTATGGATTTTTTGGCGATCGCTCGCTTAGAACTCAAGCGTAGTCCATGCACACTACTTCTAGTAGTGCTGGCCTGAAATTTGCGCATTGATTAGCTTTCCCTATTTCCAGTGCCCTCGCCATCAGGCGAACCCACTCCGACTTTAGAGGTACTTATAATTGACGTACCCAAGTCAAGGACGATAGGTCAACATTTTAGTCCAGCTGTCCGGTGTAGTGATTGAACTCAGCATCAGCACACCGGATAGGTAAGAACACGTGTTCTTATCCACTCGGCCATGCAGACCTACAATTAGGGATTTAAATAGGGGATTATTTAGATGCGTGCAATATAAGACCCTATATAAGATGTGTTTGTTATTTGAATGGTTAAGTTTCAAAAAGAGGTATTGTTGGATAATCATAGAAGTGCATTGATAAAATTATAGCCTTAAAGAAGGGACAGTTTATTGCGCGATATTTAAAACCCAGTATAACGTTACGATGTTTTTGTGTGTTTGTTTTTTGACAATGCTTGGTTATGTTCCCGAGTCCCGTTGTGCTATTTGAAAGACTAGATAGGAATGATGTCCATATTTCACAGTTTTGAAGTTAGCTTGTATGGCAGAGCTGACTAATAAAGCGCCGGTCGAAGTAGACGTGTCCCTTAAGCGAGGCCCTGTCGTCATTTGGAGGCGGCGGGTTCGAATCCTGGTGTAGCCACACCATAGCTTTACACGTTCGTATAGTACATTGACTACACTATGAGAAGACAAAAACTGGAACAAGTCGTGACAACCGGAAAAATTTGCGGAAAGAGAGATAGAGGAGGACAGCGTGAGAAGATTCTTGAGTCTTGTGTCACGGCACGGAAAGGGGTTAACACAAGAACTGATCCATGCCGTCGGAGGCCGTAATTTGTGGAGTGGGCAAGGCACTGGATGATGATGACGTTAATAGACTATTGCTGCTTGTGATCTATGATTGTTTCCGCTACTTCTGTGAGGCCGATCGATACCTGTAAATTGATTTCCCATTCTAATTAAATGACCACAAGGGATCCTCAGCTATATATACATACATAAATCCGAAGAGCTTATAACCAGCAAGTGAGACGTAAGATGATGCGCGATGGTGGAAATGACCATGTGTTCACATGCATCCATTGCGGGCGAACATTTACAGCGTGAATTGGTCTGATCAGTCACATTCGCTACCGCCTTGGGCTGTAGTTATTATGCCTTTTTGAAGCATAATGTAACAAACTATCGTCTGTCAAGACGGCCAGGTGCCAATATACGTGAATCCGAAGAGTGTATAAGCACCGAGTTACTGTAACACAGTGGTTCTCAACCTTTTTTGGCCTGTGCCCCCCTTCACCATATTTTCAGAACGTCATTCCCTTTCTTTTGTATTTCCTACCAAAAATGCACCCCCCCCCCACCCCCGCCTCGGCACCTACACAGTATACGTAATAATGGAAACTAAATTTAATAGCACATACTAAAACAAGTCTAGACGTCCACATACAACGTGTTTTGTGGGTCTACTTACTTTATAACTAAAACAAGTCTAGACTTTTTGCGATTTCCAACTGCCTTGGGATGTTTGACGCACACAACTTGTACACGGCACCTCCTGTTTTGTCGTCCCTGTCTGAGAAGGCAATGAGTCTGACCTCACTACCCGAGAGATGAAAGTGACGTAGAATATCAATTGATACCACTGGTTTTTAGAAATAATTCCAGCCCTATGCAGGAATCGAACTTCGTGCCTTCTGAGTCTAAGGCGGAGGTCGTAACCTCTGAGTCGCGGCTGCCTCTTGGTATGACACACCAGTACAGAAATCTAGGCGGGTAGAGGGATCAACGCGTAGACAGGTCACCAGATAGCTGGGCTTCAAAGTTGACGTGTCGTTCAGAAAGCAATAACAAATTCATTCATTCATTCATTCATTCATTCATTCATTCATTCATTCATTCAGTAGCATGTCCTTTGCAGAACCTCGCTCCCATAACAACCTTGCGGAAAACCTCTCGATCATAAACAAGATATCCGCGTCCGATACACCCATCTGGAGATCATCCGCCACATCCTGCACCCATCTTCTCTTTGGCCTTCCTCTCTTCCCAGGCATATACCTCTTTATTAATGTTCTTTCCAAACGTTCATGACGTTTCAAGTGACCAAAATATTTCAATTTTCTGTGTTTTATCGTCTTTAGTAGCCAACCTTCTTCAATATTCATTTCTTGTCGTATGGGTTCATTTGTTCTTTTCTGTATCCAGGATATTCCCAGAACCCGTTTATAACATTTATATTCAAAGGCATTTATGCGCTGTTCAGCTTGTGTACTAAGTGTCCAGGTCTCACAGGCGTATGTTGCAATGGGGAAAATGCGTGTTCTTAAAAATATAATTGTTGTAGGTCTATCTGTTCCGCGCCACAATTTATTCAGTTGTTTTAGTATTTGAAGAGCGATAGATATGTTTTAATTTTTTTTTTAAAATAACAAACTACTAACCCTAAAAATTCCCCCTTTTTGGGAAAACCTTTGGGGGGTTGGTGGAAAAGCCCTCCCAAACTTTAAACTTTTTGTGTACTGAAATCCATAGACAAGGGGAAAACTCGGGCGCATTTAATAAAAAAGGATACTCTAGCCATGAACAAAAAACCTTGCTTATCCCCCCTTTAAACCGAGAACCAACTTTCCACTTTCTTCCCGGGTACTTTTTTCGCTTTCCAAAAAAAACCTTTTTGGGTTTCGCCATTCTTCCTTTTTTTCCGGGTTTCTTCGGGGGACAAACCACTTCCATTCCTTTGTTTTCTTCTGCCCCGAAAAACTTTTTTTTTTTGGGTTTTCTACTGTCAAATGTTTTTTCCTTGGGTTTGTTTGTCCATCTTCTATGTAAACTATGGGGAAAAATTTTGATTTTTGATGTTAAATGTGCCACAGGCAACGCGTGCCGTGCCCCTGTGTTGTTATTCTGGTACGGGGGTTTCCCCAAATAATCTTGTTTTTGGGGGGCTGCCCTGTCGTCTGGTCTCCCCTGTCTGCCTGCCCTGTCTTCTGCCCTGTCTGTCTGCCCTTGTCTGTCTGCCCTTGTCTGTCGTTTTGTCTGTCTTTTCTTCTGCCGCCCCGTCCTTTCCGTCCGTCCGTCCGCCGCCCCCGCCCGTCTGTCTGTCTGCCCTCTTCCCCCCCCCCCCCCCCCCATACAGACTCTCACACATCCCCATACCCAGGAACAAAAGAACCCCGCCCACAAAAACCTCACACATAATTTTTTTTTTTTTGGGTTGAAACCCGGGGATTTTATGTTTTACAAAGGAAAAGCTACATTAGCTTTTTACTTTAAAAAAATCCACCACCCCCAAACCCCCCCAAAATCACTCCCTCACTCACTCCATAAACCTCCTCCACAAAACCCCACAAATTATTTTGTGTGGGGTCTGAATTAACTTTCCCTATTACCAGTATCCCTTGCAATGGATCATCAATACTATCTGTATCTTGTCCCGGCTGTCCACTCTGACATAATACTGTTTGTCCATCTCTTGATGTTATCTTCCCGCGTGTATCACTGTCTACCTCTTGCTAACTTACCTTCGATTTTCCCCTCTAATATGGTTTTTATTATAGGAGTGTTATGTCTTTTATTGTGGCCGAAATATTTCACCTGTTTCTTTTAAAACAATATAAAAACAATCATTGTCAATATCATACAGACGAGTATTGTAATCCTAGTAACCATACACGTTGATCTGTTGAAAGACGTATCCAGCCACAACACGGATACAGATAAGTAACTGTTATATTTATATTTTCAAGTAATGTTTTTCGTGTAGTTGTATCGGTTTGTGTTTGTTTATTCTGTTCTGACGAAGGCTTTAGCCTCAACGTCCATTTCGTTTCTTGTAATCATGTTCTAGTAAAGCTCACTCTCTACTTCTCGAGTTTTATGTTATTTTATTAGTTTCATTAATTGCCTTTTTAGGCTTTACTGCAGTTCTCCGTATTCTTGTGTTAATCAAGATCAGTATAGTATATTTTACATTTCTATGTTCTACTTCCTATGCTAAAGTATTGTATCCCATAAATGAATGCTCTTTACTGCATGCATATATTCATCGTATATTTTATACCTCATATAATATATTTTGCTCCATAAATTAATACACTTGTTTCAGTGAGATCATGTTTTCGATCCCGTGAATTAATGTATTTATTCCCCAAGCTAACATACTTTATCCTGTATGTTTAATGTGTTTTATTATGTGAACCTTAACGTCGCTCCCCGGGCAAAATTTCGAGTTAATAATCTACCCAAAGTATTTCATGAACCTCGCCGGTGCTACGGGGTTCGTGCACTGGGCTGAGAACCGCCGGACTCAGGCTTGAATTAGGAGGAGAACGGAGCACTTATGGGTTACACCCGTGTGCCGTGATGTTGATTCGTCGACTAAACTAAATTTAACAAACGTGTATCATTCGACAAACTAATATAGTATGTATTTTATTCAGTAAATTAAAGTATTCCCCTTAAATTAATGTTAGTTATTCCATAGCCTCATGTAGCTTGTTCTTAAGCCACTGAATTTTATTTACTTCATTATTTAATCGGGAAATAAGCTACTGGTGCAATCAATTCATGGTCTAAGGCTTATGTGCCCTTCAGCCTCAGGCGAGAATCTCACACCTGAAAGCCTCAACAGGAAGCATAAGCGCAGGGTATGAAAGCCTCAACAGGAAGCAGAAGCTCAGGGTATGTCTAAGGCAAACCGGCTGCAGTGATGATAAGGGCATACTTCCCCCTTCCTTCTCTCTCAAGAGAGCCTACGTGGTTGCGCCAGCTGCCACGCGCCCCCGAAGTGCAATGTTCTCAGATATTCCTGGGTGCCACCACGTGCTCTGTGCGACGTTCTCGGCAGATCGCACTGGGGAAAGAGACCGAACCATATGGGATAAAACCCGGTGCAATGAAGTCGATCGTCTTGCTTTTTAAATCCTTTCTCTCTCTTCTCTCTCTTTCCCTCCTCTTAAGTCTCTCTCCCACTCCCTCTTCTCTCTCCTCCATGCCCTCTTTTTTCTCTCTCATTCCCTCCTCGTAAGTCTCTCTCCCACCCCTCTTCTCTCTCTCCCACACCTCTTCTCTCTCTCTCTCGCTCGCCCTTCTCTCTCTCTCTCTCTCTCTCTCTCTCTCTCTCTCTCTCTCGCTCGTTCGCCCTTTTCTCTCTCTCGACCTTCTTCACTCTCTCTCCTTCTCTTGCCCTCTTTTTTCTCTCTCCTAATCCCCCCTCTTCATCACCACCCCCCTCCTGGCACTCGCCACATAATGTCGCTGTCTCTGTTGTCTGAACGTGGAACCTGTATTCTGTCTGGCTGTCTGTCTGTATTACTTCTGGTTCTGCATTGTTTACGGAACCAACAAACAGCCTGCATATCATGACCAGGTATTGTGCCTGCGTGATGTAATCTACCTGTGGTGCTCACTCACAGTTTTACCTTGGTTCTTTTTAAAAAAAACATATTTTTGCATGACAAAGGGCACAAACTCCAGTTCTTTTTCAGTTCCGCTAGAGAATTGTTTCCCTTTGTCGTTCTTACATTGGAATATTTCATTAGCTCAGTTGTGTTCATCTCTGTTACTGTGCTAATGAAATACGGTCATGTTTTAGTAATAAGTAGTGTATTTCATTTAATTTGACCAGTGTCAGTGTTTCAGATCAGGTTAATAGTTCACGCTATGCATTCTATACCAATCAAATCAGTTTAGTTGTTCATTCTATGCAATCAGTGTGCATTATTAAGCACACTTTAATGGAGATTGGTGCAAGTCCCAAAGTGGTAAATTGGATAGCAGATACCATGTACTTTCGTTGGCTTGCTCTCCGCTTAGGTTCATGGTCGTCGAAGGAGTGCATTATTACCCCGGTATTCTCCTTCTCCTTCTGTGTTCATCCGGAGTGTTTTTTCAGATGTAATTGCGTTGTGCCTGTTTACTTACGCCTATAGGCCGACATATCCGACTTCTGCGGGTGTTTGTTGACCGGGTTAACCGTCACGGCTTTACTCTGGTATTACCACAAAGATCTGCAATATCGTCTGTGCTATTCAATGTTTTTTTTAAAAAGTTAGTTGCATATTCTTTACAGGACGTTGCAGTCAACACCAGCATTTATTCACTGTCGTGATGTCTTGGCAAGTTTACGTTTAGTAGTTTGCCATTGCTTTCTGAACGACCGGTTCCCATACCAATTCGTTAAAACCCAGCTGCAACGCGGTGTGCTGCCAAATCGCGCGCAGCTGTGTTTTGAACACGGGTAAGCGGGATTACGAATCGCGTCCATAAACCCTCGCCACGGAGAACGGCAACAATAATAATATGAATATGTAAATGAAATTTAGCAATAATAGTGTGCGTATTTCATTGAAAGTTAACAATACTACTATAAATATTTAAATAAAAGTTAACAATACTAATACTATCCGCCTCGTGCTCCGAAGGTCGTGGGTTCGATTCTGGGCTACGTCTTTCGGTTCACGGGTGCATTTTTTCGGAGACCCCTGGGGGTCGTCGCTGGCCTTACGGAGTTCGGGCTTTGCGCGATGTTTTCGGCGTCTGCCCTGCCGAAAGAGACTGGGCCATATGGGATAAACCCGGTGCAATGAAGTCGATGCTCTTGACTTGTTTATGTATATTTAAATGAAAGTTAACAGTAATACTGGGTGTATTAAAATGAAAGTTAACATATTATGAATATTGAAATGAAAGTTAACAATAATACTATGAATATTTAAATGAAAGTTAACAATAATACTGTGGATATTTAAATGAAAGTTAATAATACTATGAATATTTCACTGAAAATTTACAACAATAATAACAATTTAAATATTTGAATGGTAGTCAATAAAAATAAGAGTTCTTGAATTGCATGTAACAACCGAATGCAGTTCGTGAGGCAGGGTTCTGCTAGAGAAGGAGAGCAGACAAACATAAGCATGTTTAAAATGAGTTAGGCTTCGCGTCGTTGAAACGCTTGCCGTGACAGGCATTAGCAGGAGTGTATTCTGTCTCTATCTGGAGTTTGTCGATCTTGTCAACGGTAAGGCGAATTAATTTCGCCACAGGTAATCTACGTGTAGTTTCTCCACGTGTGTATGTGTATGTTGAGTGTGTATGTTGCGTGGATGTATGGTGTGTGCTGTGTGTATGTCTGTATGTTGTGTGGGTGTATGTGTATGTTGTGTGAATGTTCTGTGTGTGAATTGTGTGTATGTTGTGTATGCTGTATATATGTTGCGTGTATGCTGTGTGTATGTTGTATGTTGTGTGTTGTGTGTATGATGTTTTTATGTTGTGTGTATGTTGTGTGTTGTGTGTATGTTGTATGCGTGGTGCGTGTAAGTTGTGTATATGCTGTGTGTATGTTATATGTATGTATATTGCCTGTAATCTGTGTGTATGTTGTGTGTATGCTGTGTCTGTGTTGTGTGTTGTGTGCAAGTTGTGTGTATGGTGTGTGTGTGTGTGTGTGTGTGTGCAAATGCATGTTGTGTGTATGTTGTGTGTGTTGTGTGCATGTTGTGTGTGTGTGTGTGTGTGCATGTGCATGTTGTGTGTGTTGTGCGTGTGTCTTCATGTTATCTTGCTTAGCCGACTCCTTTGGCTGAAGGTGGATTACAAACGCAGTTCGTAATCTCGAATATCCGAGTTCAGAACACAGCTGTGGCCGATTCTGAAGCAGACCGCCTTGCGTTGGTTTTCATATAGTTGTATTGAGTGCCGGTCCTTCACAAAGCAATGACAAACTACTGAACGTAAACTCGCCAAGAATCACAAAAAGCCAACAAATGCTGGGGCTGACTACGACATCATGTAAAGGCTATGCAATTAAATTTTTAGGTGTATGCTGGTTGGCTGGACAGTTGGTACGTTTTTGATTGGTTGGTTAGTTGGTTGGATAGGTTGATTTTGATTGTTGATTGGTTGGTTAGTTGGCTGATTGATTAGATTGTTGATTGGTTGGTTAGTTGGCTGGTTGGTTGGATAGTTGATTAGATTGTTGATTGGTTGGTTAGTCGATGTTTAAGTGATGGATATGGGCGGGGCTGTATGAAATAGCTGGGGATAGGCCGGCTTGAAATTAGTTGCTTGTGTATCTGTTGCCTCAATGGGGGATAACGAGTGAAAGAAAAAGAAGACTGAAAAATAATGTATTCAAAATCTGTTTGTCACTAATTGTGAATTATTGCAAAAACAACAATCTCATCGCGCTAATATCCTGGCGAGATATAGATAAAGCCATTATGTTGTTGTCATTTCTCGGAGTCCTGAACATAATCATGGCTGCCTTAGGGGTAGAGCGGTGAGATAGATTGGTGTGTTAAATCAAGTGAATGATTGTATCACGAGTGTTGTTAACCAATCAAAACAGGAGATATTACATTAAATACTATGATCTTTAGTTAATCCTTTCAGATTATTAAATTGAAAAAAAAAAAAAAATGGCGCATGATACAGCCCCACACTTTCCTGTTGGGTTAGATCAGTAGTTTCCAAGTTTTTTCAAGCAGAGAGCCATATCTACTATTTTCGGTAGTCAAGCGGGCCACAACGTTATAACATTATAAATGTCGTAGCAAAATCATTCTTACCTTTCTTAACTTTCGTCAACAAAATTCTAAAACTCTAAAGGTAGTCAGCGTCAGAACTACACTGCGTTGCGTTTCGTTGCGAACTGAACAGGCGCATTCGATAATATCTGAGCATAACAACCACGAGCAGAGTAAATTATCGCACGCTGACGGGGCATTCCGAGTGCATTTTTGAAATTATTAAAATATATTATATTAAATAAAGTGCCACTTTCTGACAGCTGGCGGGCCACAAGTAGCCCGCGGGCCGTGGTTTGGGAACCTCTGGGTTAGATTATGTTGACAATGAAATATGAGAGGCTTGTGGGGAGGCTTTACCGACATGTCCCTAATCTCACAGCCTACGCTGATCCGAGTTATGGCCGGGTTACATCCGAATATGCCTCTCAAAAAGTGAGACAGACGTTCCTTCAGCCACAAAATGGACGTTGCGGCCAAACCCTTAGTCAGCATACAAAACAATATACATACAGCAATACAACTACATGAAAACTAACATTACCTGTCTTGCGAACCCCTCTGGCTTCTTACATTTGTGGGGAAGAGAAGATCTCTGCAACATAATCCCCGTGCTGGGAGGGAGGAAGTTTCTACACCAGCCTCATTCTCAAAGTTGCAAGTCCTTTTAGCTCAAACGAGCTGAATGTCAAGGACGTCGGACTTAGTTTTCAAACTTAGTCTTTTCAGAGGGTACGCCAACCAATCCAACAATAGACCAGGCAGTCAGTCATCAACTAGCCAGCGAGCCAACCAACTACTCAGCTAGTTAACCAACCAACCAACAAACCAGCCAATCAGCCAATTAAGCAGCCAACAATCCAGTCAACCAATTAAACACTTAACCAGCTAGCCAACCAATTAAACAACCAGCCAACCAGCTAGCCAACCAATTAAACAACCAGCCAGCCAGCTAGCTAACCAACCAACCAACCAACCACCAAACCACCCAATCGGCCAATTAAGCAGCCAGCAATCCAATCAACCAAGTAAACAGCTAGCCAACCAACAAACCATCCAATCGGCCAATTAAGCAGCCAGCAATCCAATCAACAATGTAATCAACCCGCCAGCCAGCCAACCAAACAACCCGTCAGCCAGCCAGCCAATCAGCCAACGAATCAATCATCCAGCCAGCCAAATAATGTTAGCTGGAAACTATGTTACAGAACCTTGGAAGTCTGAAATGCTCTTATTCTTGACTACACCACTCATGCTTTTATGTAGTCGCCAGAACAATTTCAGTGACTTGTCTGTGCTTACTCTTTGACACACCTCTGCCCATTTTTCGCTTTTAACCACCTTGACCAGTTTTTTGAAATAGCTTACTTTTGTGTGCATCTCTCTTTCTAAGTGCAAGCAGGGACTAGGATGACCAGCTCTGTTCTTCTTGGCATTTTGCCATCTCCTTACAGCACTACGCTTATCCACCCAAGCCTTCTCCACCTCGAAACTCCACCACGGTGGCTGCTCCCAGCTTTTTTTCCTGCCCTGAAACGTTCTGCGCTTGTCACGTCTTATTTTACTCACCACATCTTGCCCTGTACTGTCATACTGGAACGTCTTTACCTTTAGCTTGTGCTGCCTGGTTCTGCCTTTCTCCACCAATATGCTGCACGGGTGGTGGTCGCTGCCATGGTGTCCTAGGACACCCCATCTACACACTGTAGTGAGTGAAGGTGAAACTAGCGCCAGATCAATAGCACTGTCCTCATCGCCTGGACGGCTTGCTGTCCTGGTGACACAGCCACTGTTAATACAAACCAGGTCGATGGTTTCCAGTGCAGTCTCGAGCTCCTCCCCTTGTGTATTGGAGGAAGTGTTTCCCCATGCTCTGCCCTTAGCGTTGAAGTCACCACAGAAAATAACATTTCTCTCTTGGCCTAATATGCCACTTAAGCACTGCCACTTCTGGGCGTCCATACTCGCATTGCGGGCATAAACATTAACCAACACGAATGGTATACTGGAATGAACTCTCAACGCCTGTATTTGTATATCGTCACTGTCCCAACTGGACATGTCTAGCTCTGACGCCACCATGCTGTCGCGAACGAGAATCGCCGTTCCCAGATGTCGTCTGTTGTAGAAACATTTGAAGCCGGCAATTCGGAGTAGCTGATCGCCCAGTCTCGTCTCCTGGAGTGCTACAATGTCGTTCCTGTAAACTAGGGTTTCTAAAATAGAGCCCCGTTGTTTTACACTGGCACAGTTCCAATATAGAATACGGATGTTCCTGAGTCCTAGACGGTGACACTTGAGTCTAAAACGCCTCAAACCTCCGCGCTTACCTTGTTTCTTTGTCCCTGCGCGGCTACCACGCCGCTTCGGTATGTTGACTGCTGGCCCATCGGAAAACACACGTTGTTCCGCCATGTTGAAAAAACGTAAACACAGACTGATTTGAACCACACACGCTGCTGAAAATTCACTCAAGGATGGCTTCGCTCGATGCACGAACTCCGTAGCACCCGCGCAGATCTTGAGTAGAAACTCCTGGTTTTACATCCTGGCACACCAATTACACGCCAGAGATGAATAAATCCATCCCCGTCGCGAAAAAGTTAACGAACACAAAACAACACGACCGTCCGTCGCCATCTTGAAACCGGAAGTCTGCTGACCTCACCTGGCAGAGGACTGACGAGGACAAGGGCAAAGCCCTCTTTGAACGCTACCTTGAGCAGGGCAACCAGACAGACATGGGAGGCCGAAATCTGGCCAAGGAGGTCACCTCAGACAGATGCAAGGCCCAGAACACTTCGGAGGAAGACACAGTGACAGTGAAAGAAATCAAGGCTGTGCTTCGACGATCAAAAAACAGTGCTCCAGGTCCTGATGGCATAAGATACGACGACATAAATAGGTGTACCGACAATGAGCTAGAGAAATTAGCAGACATGTACAACAACAGTATAGGGAGTGCTAGCATCAAGGAGGAATGGTTACACAGCTATCTGATTCCCTTGCCGAAGCCTGACAAAGACCACAAAAAAATTCAGGGATATCGAATTATAACCATGCAGAATACAATAGGCAAGCTGCTGGAGAAGGTAATTGCCAGGAAAATATCAAGCCAACTAGAGAGGCAAGGTGTTTTCCCACCTACCCTGGGTGGGTACCGTCCAAAAAGAGAAACCTGGACCAATGCAGCAGTCTTTGCCCAGGATGTCTATGAAGGTTTCCACGCAGGCACTGAAACCGTTGCTGCAGCGATTGATCTTGAGGACGCATACAACAGAGTACCACTGGATTTTTTAATGTTTCAGCTTCTTGAACTAAACGTAAGTCCATTCCTCCTTAGTTGGATCGCTGCAGCCCTCTACCAACGGAAAGTAGTTTTTAGATGTGGCAGTTGGACTTCGGAACCAACAACAATATATCCTGGCCTACCACAGGGATCGCCATTATCTCCGGTACTGTTCAACGCCTACACAGTGAGAATCACCAGTGAGCAGATCACTGGACCTGGCAGGACATTGTCGTATGCCGATGATGTTTTAGTGTATCGTCAGGGTAAGGATAGAGAGGAGGTTGCTGTGGAACTACAAACCGAACTCAATCGCATAAGTACTTGGTGTGATGAAGCTGGGGCAATGGTCAACCCAACAAAGGCAACAGTGACTTGGTTCTCGTTGAATAATCATATTGTCAACAATCCAACACCAACTGTAATGCTGTGTTCAGAGACGGTGGAAAGAACGCAGGCAATGAATTACCTGGGAATACGGTTTGATCGAAGCCTTGCTTATAATGTGCACATAGACCAGGTGATAACAAAGGCCAAGCGGGGTTTGGCAGCGATGCGGGTGATGGCGGCAGCAAACTGTGAGCAGCGCCATCTATGTCTTCTGTACGAGGGGCTGGTCATGTCTGTTTTGGAGTATGCAATGGCAATCCTGACTCTCAGCCATACGCAGATAGAAAGGATGGAAAGGATACAGAATGAAGCAATGCGCATTATTCTTGGATGTACAAGAGATACAGCATGCAGGGCGATGCGCTACCTTCTTGATTTTCCAACCATTGAAGAGAGAATACAAGTTTGCAGGGCACGCGCCTACCTCAGAATTAACGCAAACACACAACATCCACTGCATAGTGAAATTAGGAAGGTGAAGGGCAGCAGGTTAAAAAGAGGACGGTCGTGGATGGGTCAAGCCGAAGACATTCTTCAACAGGTGTGTTCACTTGAGGACTTAGAACCTGGCGAGGAGTGGGTGCAAGTGCCAACAGACTTCTGCACATCCTTTTCAGTTTGCATCCAACTAGATAGAAAATGCAGACAAGAAAATCCGGCTGCTGTTGAGGCTGAAGTACAAGCGTTGATTTTCGAGAATTCGCTAGACGGTGACGCGGTCATCTACACAGATGGGTCGGTCGTCCGACATGTGAGAAGCTCATGGGCCTTTACAGCTCGGGCCGGAGGGAGAATTGTGAAGGAGGACTCTGGTGCTTTCACTGAAACCACAAGTAGCCTGACCATGGAAGTCATGGCAGTAAGTAAAGCAATAACATGGCTCGAGACACAGACATTCACTAGGGCTTGTTTCCTTAGCGACTCAATGAACATGATCAAGAGGATAGAGGAGGGGTCGATCCGAAGAGAGTGGTTGCTGCCTCTGAAGCGGTCTAGGCTGGCAAAGATTAGTTTCATCTTCGTGCCAGGTCATGCGGGAGTACAAGGAAATGAGCGGGCTGACAAGCTCGCAGGTGAGGCTACTGTGGAGGGCGGACGCGCCATGGACCAGGCTGACATTCTGAATGCTCTACGAGAAGTGAGACTTTTGCGAGAACCAAGTGATGACTGGGAATCTACAACAATGGCCAGACTGCGGGAGCAGCAAATTAAAAGAGGGGTGGCCAAACAAGAACACTACGCAGGAAGCCAAAGAAGATTGATAAACCAACACAGAACTGGCGTCGTTAGCCGCTACACGCTGCGGGATTTGCTGAGGAGGGGATCCGAGCACTTATGGACTGAATGGTTCGATGTGCAACGAGGATGATCTGTCGACTAACTAACTAACTAACTAACTATGTTACAGAACAATGTTATTTTATGATTCCCGCACCAACCACTCTCTCCGCCATAATTATTATTATAATTAGTTTCATTAAGAAGCGTCTTGAAATTTACCCAATAATATCCAGCGACCACGACTGTATGTATATTTGTCCGGACGTGTAGTTATAATTAGCTCAGTGTTACACCGGCAGACACGACTCTCCTGTCAGTTCCCACTATAGCCGTGACATCTGATGCCTCATCACTGATGTAACATTTCGCGTGACCTTTTCGGAACTATTTTCAGATAATACCATTGTCCCACTGCCGGCTCTGCGTGCTATTCTCACACAACATGGCCTCCACATGTAGCATTGTTACCTTCTGATATCATGAAGCCATTGCCTACTCCCTCCTCCTCTTGTGTCGCATCCCTCTATTGCAGAGTCGTCCTGCCTTGTACCTTATTGCATACTCTACTTTTTTCTGTTCCTCACCGGAATGGCGTTTGTTCCGTTATATGTCTGTCTGCAGCTACACTTCGCTATTTGCGATACATACCTGTTAGCAATAGAACACCACGAAGTGTACGGCAGCTGTAGAAACTACAATAACAGACAACACTGGACTTTCTGGTAACATGCCTTTATCATCAAAGAAGAAGAAGAAGAAGAAGAAGAAGAAGAAAACGTAACAATAATGAAACCACGAAGATGATAATTCAGCGACTATATTTAAGAATAATCTAAAGAAATCTTGTGAAATTATTTTTTAAAAAATTAAATAAAATAAGTGGTAGTTATTAGAGAGGCTCCAAACATGAAGTCAGTATGCTCTGTAGTAGGCCTACATTGGCTACCCATGCTGTAAATATCCCGTATAGGAACGGATTAAACCCGCTTGATGTTCTGAATAAGTGAAAAGCTGTGCTCGTTCTCTGTATGTAGACGTGTAGTTTGCCATTGCTTTCCGAAGAGCCGACGCCTCATACCATCTAAACCAACGCATAGCAGTTGCCTCTCTTTCTCTCTCTCTCTCTCTCTCTCTCTCTCTCTCTCTCTCTCTCTCTCTCACACACATACACACAAACACACACACGAACGACCGCATCTCATAAGTAAAACATAAAGGTAGTCACATAAGTAAATGTCAAAGTAGTCATATCACACACACACACACACACACACACATATATATATATATATATATATATATATATATATATATATATATATATATATATATATATATATACACAGCCAGACAGTCAGGCAGACAAACTATAGACGCACAGACACATGGGCACATAGAGAAACCTTAGAGAAACCAACAGACAGACAGAGAGATTGTTCATGGTGTGCCTACATTTCTGCTGCCCTTGCGAAATGTCATGTCACAATTAATGAAACTACTTTAAAAACATCCGGATTGGATTAACCATTAGGGGAAATAAATGCAATACTGAGCATGTCTTTCGAAATGCAGACGTTTGCATTCGTATATGTTTACCGTTAATGGTTACATACTACCCAGCCGAGCGTTAATTTACCCAGTTAAAGTAACTGAGCATCTACAAAACACACACACACATACACACACGTACGTACACATATTTGTGTGTGCGTGGAAGCAAACTAATATATTCTTTGCTTAATAGAGGTGAGCCATCCAGCCTTTCTTGTTTGGTAGATCTGAACTAGACACGAAGCCTTTGAGAGAGCCTGGTTATAGCACAACAAGAAAGTCCTTGGGCCTGGAACCCCCATGGCGAACGGAATAGAGGGGAGTCCTTAGAACACGGAGACAAGAGATGAATATAATGGGGTGGACTTGCATCTAGCTGACCGAGATAGCGATGAGTTGGTTGAGTGTGTTTCTATGGGTGATAGAGAGCACCAGCAGGAGAATAAAGAAGAAGGGGGGAGGAGGAGAACAACTCCACACATCCAAACCTCAGCAGATTCTACTGGAGTGGATATTTTACTTCTTGGAAGCCAAATTGGAGAAGACGCTGAAGTTCGCGGCCACAGCCCAAACCAGGCGGCCTAAATTCCCCAGGCTGAAGACACCCCCCCCCCATCCCATGTCCTACACCGCAAGCTATAGGGTGTATTTTTAATGACTATGGGGTTTTTTGAAATATTGCTGTTCCAAGTTTAGTATTTACCCTCTGTGAACTCATGCAACATAAAAGGTAAATACAAGACTTGGAACGGCAATATTCTCAAACAACCCACAGTCATTACAAATACACTTTACTATAGGCATTAATGGTGGCGACTAGCGATACTGAAACTTCATTCTCTCTGTCGTCTGCTAGTATAATGAAGATCTCTTTTTCCGTTTGTTCGTTTTGAACTCAAACGTAGTCCATGCACGTGTTACTACTTCTAGTAGCACTGGATATCTGAGTGTGATTTACCTTTCCCTATTGCCAGTGTTCCTCGCCATTAGGCAAACCCCTTCCGACTTCTGAGGTACTTGTAATTTGCGTCCCCAAGTCAAGGACGAGTTTGCTCTCGGTTATTATTTTTTGCTTAGAATTAACTATTAGATTATGTGGAAGCCGCGGAGATGTGGTTTTGTAGAAAAATAACGTGCATGCCGCGGACGGAGAGGAAGAGTTATGAAGATATCCTGAAAAATGTTACCTCACACGGAGAACTGGTTACTCACATCAGAAGAAGACATGAGAAGAGGTAAGCTGGAGTACGTCGTCACAACGGGAGAGTTGGAGAGAATGAGAGGTATGGGGAGGGGGCCAAGAGGTGCTATGCTGAAAAGTTTGACAATAGGCTGTGGACATACATGATTACCAACGCCACACGGCATGGACTATGCAGACAAGTACAACCTTGCGCCATTTTAGTAAAACTGAACATGAACTGCTATGGTGAAACGTGGCGTGTACAGGCCACAGTTTACAGAGGAGGGTGCAGAGGTTCCCTCGTGAATACAGTTGCAGACCAATGCTCTAATTTTTCTACACCAGAAAAGACACGTTGAAGTGCTACATAGAACCTGCACGTGGATCTGAAACGTGGGCAATGAGTTGACAAGCTGAAAAACATCTAACGGCAGTTGACATGCGATCTGTGAGGAAAATGCAAATAATACCATGGACGGACAGAAAAAACCAATGAGCAAGTCCCACAAGAAGTAAATGAAAACCTTAAACTGATTTGAGAAATTAGACAGAAAAAAATTCCTTGGGCGGGTTATGAGAAGAAATAAACTGGAGAACATGATGACAACTGGTAAGATTGAGGGAAATCGAACAAGGGGAAGGCAGATAAATAAATATCTGGATGCTTGGCCACGTGGCATGGTCAAGACAGGAACACAGAGCTGATCCACGACTCTGGTGATCGTGCGGGATGGCGAAACATGACCGCCTACTCTTATCGCCATGGCACACGAAGATGATGCACTTTTGTTTTTAAACATAGAAACTATGCTGTGCATATTCCTCCGCCTTCACAATGTGTGGGAAGGGTAAAAGTGATATTGTTCCAGCGATGGTATGTCGGTGTGCTTAGCTACGCTTTTTAGAGCCATTTTAATAAAGAGGTGACAAGTGTTAAGCTTTTGTTTTTCATTCTCGTGGGAACGTAGCAATCCAGGATTGTTTTATAAACAAGGCAACCTCACCCAAGCAATTTACTTGTACTATTCGCTGTTGTGACGTACTTAGTGATATGTTGGTGGAGTATGTTCCAGAAATATTGTTCTGTGTCGAATGATTCTATACAGCAGACGGGGAATATTTTATGTATCTGTCTGTCTGTCTGCCTGTCTGTACAATTCTTAACCCTTTGAAAGTAAAGTTCTTTCATTTGGTTCTATCTGTCTCTTTGCTTTTTTGCCTGCCTTTCCATCTTTCTGTTGATCTGTCTGTCTGCTGTCTGTCCTCATGCCCGCTTGCCCGCCGATCAGGCTGGTTGTCTGTACGTGTATATATCTGCCTTTGCGTCTCTCTGACTTCATAACAAACCCTCTGACTCTCTGTCACACACGCACACACACATTCATTCTCTCTCTCTCTCTCTCTCTCTCTCTCTCTCTCTCTCTCTCTCTCTCTCTCTCTCTCTCTCTCTCTCTCTCTCTCTCTCTCTCTCTCTCTCTCTCTCTCTCTTTCTAATGACTCGCTTTGCATCATTTCATCTGCAGTCGATTGTTTTTCACAAAAGGAATGGTTGAGGGCGGGGGAGTAGAATGATAATGATTTGCTCTTCAATACATTATCCAAACAGTGGATCATGTGTCTTACTCTATCAGATAAGGGCGAAAGAATACACTACGCTATGTGTCTATTGTACATGTTAAAAAGGGGCTTAAGGCCAAGGCTTCATTGCACCAGGTTTTATTTTATATGGCTCGGCCTGTTTCCGCAAGACGGTCTGCTGAAAGCGTCGCATAAAGCACCAACTCCGTGGCTCCAGCGACGACGCCCAACGACGCAGGCCGAAACCGAACCCCCAACTAAGGGAGGTCAAACGACATAGGCCGGAATCGAACCCACAACCTTCGGCGCACGCAGCAGGTGACGTAAATACTGCGCCATGGAGACGCCATGTCCAAGTTGAAACTACCACGGGACTAAGATATCCTAAACAGTAGGCCGCAAATTGCATGTCCTGGCAAATGCTTCTGAATTAGACAGCAGGATATTTATAGCATGTGCGGAATCTGGTATTCACGCTGGGTACTCGCTGATGCCACACAGGTCATGCACTAGGACGAGACCCTGCTGCTACTACTGTTGCTCTTTATCCCCCCTTTGGAGGTAACTCCCACCACTCACGCACAACCACGCTATTTTTGGCTATCTCTTGCAGCTCGGTCCATGCCCTCACCATACAATTCATGTTTTTCGCTCGCTGTGAACTCAGGCGAAGTCCTTACACGTGCAATAACTTCTATTTAGTAGTTGCCACACACTGAACTGATTTTACGTGTGATTAGCTTTCCCTACTACTAGTGTCCCTTGCCATCAGGGGAACCCACTCCCACCCCTGAGGTACTTGTAATGTACGTCCCGAAGTCAAGACGAGAAGTTAATAGATAATCTCATCTTCTCTTCTCTGTGTGTGGTTTTGTTGTTGTTGTTGTAGTTGTTGTTGTTGTTCCTCTATTTCGTTGGGCGCCAGTTAACCAATGTTTATGACTGCCGATTCCATCAGAGATGAACAGGGTGTTTCGTGGGGGACTGGTGTGTTGACATTCTGGTGGCGGCATTATGCACAGTGTATCTGTGGGGGATGTTGTTTGTCGAGACTCCTGTCTTTTCCACTTTTCACATTGGACAGTGGGGAGCATTTTGTGTGATATTCACTGGCACGGGAACGGAGCATAATAGGGACGACCCGTTGCTGTGAAGGTGGAACTGCGAATAACTAACTAACTAACTAACTAACTAACTAACCAATGCTTGAAGTGAGCTTGAAATCATTGTAGTTGCACTCTGTTCTTGATCCAAACAGTAGTATCGATTGAAAATTAGAGATAATATTCTAACTTTGGTGCCAAGTTTAGATTCTGTTTTCAGTTTGATGCTAAGTTTAGTTTCTGTTCTCAGTTTGGTGCCAAGTTTAGTTTCTGTTCTCAGTTTGGTGCTAAGTTTAGTTTCTGTTCTCAGTTTGGTGCTAAGTTTTGTTCTCAGTTTAGTGCTAGTTTCTGTTCTCAGTTTGGTGCCAAGTTTAGTTTCTGTTCTCAGTTTGGTGCCAAGTTTAGTTTCTGTTCTCAGTTTGGTGCTAGGTTTAGTTTCTGTTCTCAGTTTGGTGCCAAGTTTAGTTTCTGTTCTCAATTTGGTGCTAGGTTTTTTTCTCAGTTTGATGCTAAGTGTTGTTCTCAGTTTGGTGCCAAGTTTAGTTTCTGTTCTCAGTTTGGTGCCAAGTTTAGTTTCTGTTCTCAGTTTGGTGCCAAGTTTAGTTTCTGTTCTCAGTTTGGTGCTAGGTTTAGTTTCTGTTCTCAGTTTGGTGCTAGGTTTAGTTTCTGTTCTCAGTTTAGTGCTAGGTTTAGTTTCTGTTCTCAGTTTGGTGCTAGGTTTAGTTTCTGTTCTCAGTTTGGTGCTAGGTTTAGTTTATGTTCTCAGTTTGGTGCTAGGTTTAGTTTCTGTTCTCAGTTTAGTGCTAGGTTTAGTTTCTGTTCTCAGTTTGGTGCCAAGTTTAGTTTCTGTTCTCAGTTTGGTGCTAAGTTTTGTTCTCAGTTTGGTGCTAAGGTTTGTTCTCAGTTTGGTGCTAGTTTCTGTTCTCAGTTTGGTGCCAAGTTTAGTTTCTGTTCTCAGTTTGGTGCCAAGTTTAGTTTCTGTTCTCAGTTTGGTGCCAAGTTTAGTTTCTGTTCTCAGTTTGGTGCTAAGTTTAGTTTCTGTTCTCAGTTTGATGCTAAGTTTTGTTCTCAGTTTGGTGCCAAGTTTAGTTTCTGTTCTCAGTTTGGTGCCAAGTTTAGTTTCTGTTCTCAGTTTGGTGCTAAGTTTTGTTCTCAGTTTGGTGCTAGTTTCTGTTCTCAGTTTGGTGCCAAGTTTAGTTTCTGTTCTCAGTTTGGTGCCTAGTTTAGTTTCTGTTCTCAGTTTGGTGCCAAGTTTAGTTTCTGTTCTCAGTTTGGTGCTAAGTTTAGTTTCTGTTCTCAGTTTGGTGCTAAGTTTTGTTCTCAGTTTAGTGCTAGTTTCCTGTTCTCAGTTGGTGCCAAGTTTAGTTTCTGTTCTCAGTTTGGTGCCAAGTTAGTTTCTGTTCTCAGTTTGGTGCTGTTAGGTTTAGTTTCTGTTCTCAGTTTGGTGCTAGGTTTAGTTTCTGTTCTCAGTTTGGTGCCAAGTTTAGTTTCTGTTCTCAATTTGGTGCTAGGTTTTGTTCTCAGTTTGATGCTAAGTTTTGGTCTCAGTTTGGTGCCAAGTTTAGTTTCTGTTCTCAGTTTGGTGCCAAGTTTTAGTTTCTGTTCTCAGTTTGGGTGCCAAGTTTAGTTTGTGTTCTCAGTTTGGTGCCAAGTTTAGTTTCTGTTCTCAGTTTGGTGCTAGGTTTAGTTTCTGTTCTCAGTTTGGTGCTAGGTTTAGTTTCTGTTCTCAGTTTGGTGCCAAGTTTAGTTTCTGTTCTCAGTTTGGTGCTAAGTTTAGTTTCTGTTCTCAGTTTGGTGCTAAGTTTTGTTCTCAGTTTAGTGCTAGTTTCTGTTCTCAGTTTAGTGCTAGTTTCTGTTCTCAGTTTGGTGCCAAGTTTAGTTTCTGTTCTCAGTTTGGTGCCAAGTTTAGTTTCTGTTCTCAGTTTGGTGCTAGGTTTAGTTTCTGTTCTCAGTTTGGTGCTAGGTGTAGTTTCTGTTCTCAGTTTGGTGCCAAGTTTAGTTTCTGTTCTCAATTTGGTGCTAGGTTTTGTTCTCAGTTTGATGCTAAGTGTTGTTCTCAGTTTGGTGCCAAGTTTAGTTTCTGTTCTCAGTTTGGTGCCAAGTTTAGTTTCTGTTCTCAGTTTGGTGCCAAGTTTAGTTTCTGTTCTCAGTTTGGTGCTAGGTTTAGTTTCTGTTCTCAGTTTGGTGCTAGGTTTAGTTTCTGTTCTCAGTTTAGTGCTAGGTTTAGTTTCTGTTCTCAGTTTGGTGCTAGGTTTAGTTTCTGTTCTCAGTTTGGTGCTAGGTTTAGTTTATGTTCTCAGTTTGGTGCTAGGTTTAGTTTCTGTTCTCAGTTTAGTGCTAGGTTTAGTTTCTGTTCTCAGTTTGGTGCCAAGTTTAGTTTCTGTTCTCAGTTTGGTGCTAAGTTTTGTTCTCAGTTTGGTGCTAAGGTTTGTTCTCAGTTTGGTGCTAGTTTCTGTTCTCAGTTTGGTGCCAAGTTTAGTTTCTGTTCTCAGTTTGGTGCCAAGTTTAGTTTCTGTTCTCAGTTTGGTGCCAAGTTTAGTTTCTGTTCTCAGTTTGGTGCTAAGTTTAGTTTCTGTTCTCAGTTTGATGCTAAGTTTTGTTCTCAGTTTGGTGCCAAGTTTAGTTTCTGTTCTCAGTTTGGTGCCAAGTTTAGTTTCTGTTCTCAGTTTGGTGCTAAGTTTTGTTCTCAGTTTGGTGCTAGTTTCTGTTCTCAGTTTGGTGCCAAGTTTAGTTTCTGTTCTCAGTTTGGTGCCTAGTTTAGTTTCTGTTCTCAGTTTGGTGCCAAGTTTAGTTTCTGTTCTCAGTTTGGTGCTAAGTTTAGTTTCTGTTCTCAGTTTGGTGCTAAGTTTTGTTCTCAGTTTAGTGCTAGTTTCTGTTCTCAGTTTGGTGCCAAGTTTAGTTTCTGTTCTCAGTTTGGTGCCAAGTTTAGTTTCTGTTCTCAGTTTGGTGCTGTTAGGTTTAGTTTCTGTTCTCAGTTTGGTGCTAGGTTTAGTTTCTGTTCTCAGTTTGGTGCCAAGTTTAGTTTCTGTTCTCAATTTGGTGCTAGGTTTTGTTCTCAGTTTGATGCTAAGTTTTGGTCTCAGTTTGGTGCCAAGTTTAGTTTCTGTTCTCAGTTTGGTGCCAAGTTTAGTTTCTGTTCTCAGTTTGGTGCCAAGTTTAGTTTGTGTTCTCAGTTTGGTGCCAAGTTTAGTTTCTGTTCTCAGTTTGGTGCTAGGTTTAGTTTCTGTTCTCAGTTTGGTGCTAGGTTTAGTTTCTGTTCTCAGTTTAGTGCTAGGTTTAGTTTCTGTTCTCAGTTTGGTGCTAGGTTTAGTTTCTGTTCTCAGTTTGGTGCTAGGTTTAGTTTATGTTCTCAGTTTGGTGCTAGGTTTAGTTTCTGTTCTCAGTTTAGTGCTAGGTTTAGTTTCTGTTCTCAGTTTGGTGCTAGGTTTAGTTTCTGTTCTCAGTTTGGTGCTAGGTTTAGTTTCTGTTCTCAGTTTGGTGCTAGGTTTAGTGTCTGTTCTCAGTTTGGTGCCAAGTTTAGTTTCTGTTCTCAGTTTGGTGCCAAGTTTAGTTTCTGTTCTCAGTTTGGTTCTAGGTTTAGTTTCTGTTCTCAGTTTGGTGCTAGGTTTAGTTTCTGTTCTCAGTTTGGTGCCAAGTTTAGTTTCTGTTCTCAGTTTGGTGCCAAGTTTAGTTTCTGTTCTCAGTTTGGTGCTAGGTTTAGTTTCTGTTCTTTAGTTTCTGTTCTCAGTTTGGTGCTAAGTTTTGTTCTCAGTTTAGTGCTAGTTTCTGTTCTCAGTTTGGTGCCAAGTTTAGTTTCTGTTCTCAGTTTGGTGCCAAGTTTAGTTTCTGTTCTCAGTTTGGTGCTAGGTTTAGTTTCTGTTCTCAGTTTGGTGCTAGGTTTAGTTTCTGTTCTCAGTTTGGTGCCAAGTTTAGTTTCTGTTCTCAAATTGGTGCTAGGTTTTGTTCTCAGTTTGATGCTAAGTTTTGTTCTCAGTTTGGTGCCAAGTTTAGTTTCTGTTCTCAGTTTGGTGCCAAGTTTAGTTTCTGTTCTCAGTTTGGTGCCAAGTTTAGTTTCTGTTCTCAGTTTGGTGCTAGGTTTAGTTTCTGTTCTCAGTTTGGTGCTAGGTTTAGTTTCTGTTCTAAGTTTAGTGCTAGGTTTAGTTTCTGTTCTCAGTTTGGTGCTAGGTTTAATTTCTGTTCTCAGTTTGGTGCTAGGTTTAGTTTATGTTCTCAGTTTGGTGCTAGGTGTAGTTTCTGTTCTCAGTTTAGTGCTAGGTTTAGTTTCTGTTCTCAGTTTGGTGCCAAGTTAGTTTCTGTTCTCAGTTTGGTGCTAGGTTTGTTCTGTTCTCAGTTTGTGTGCTAGGTTTGTTTCTGTTCTCAGTTTGGTGCTAGTTAGTTCTGTTCTCAGTTTGGTGCCAATTTAGTTTCTGTTCTCAGTTTGGTGCTAGGTTTAGTTTATGTTCTCAGTTTGGTGCCAAGTTTAGTTTCTGTTCTCAGTTTGTTCTAAGTTTAGTTTCTGTTTCTCAGTTTGGTGCTAGGTTTTAGTGTTCTGTTCTCAGTTTGGTGCCAAGTTTAGTTTTCTGTTCTCAGTTTGGTGCCAGAGTTTAGTTTTATGTTCTCAGTTTGGTGCCCAGTTTAGTTTCTGTTCTCAGTTTGGTGCTAGTTTAGTTTCTGTTCTCAGTTTGGTGCCTAGGTTTAGTTTCTGTTCTCAGTTTGGTGCTAGGTTTAGTTTCTGTTCTCAGTTTGGTCCAAGGTTAGTTTCTGTTCTCAGTTTGGTGCCTAAGTTTAGTTTCTGTTCTCAGTTGGGTGCTAGGTTTTAGTTCTGTTCTTTTCTGTTCTCAGTTTGGTGTGTTTAGTTTTGTTCTCAGTTTGGTGCAGTTTTTTCTTTCTCAGTTTGGTGCTAGTTTGTTTTTTCTCAGTTTGTTGGTTTAGTTTCTGTTCTCAGTTTGGTGCTTTTTTCTGTTTCGTTGTAGGTTTAGTTTCTGTTCTCAGTTTGGTGCTAGGTTTAGTTTCTGTTCTCGTTTGGTGCTAGGTTTGTTTCTGTTCTCGTGTTGGTGCTAGGTTTAGTTTCTTTCTCAGTTTGGTGCCAAGTTTAGTTTCTGTTCTCAGTTTGGTGCGAAGTTTAGTTTCTGTTCTCAGTTTGGTGCTAGTTTAGTTTCTGTTCTCAGTTTGTGCTAGGTTTAGTTTCTGTTCTCAGTTTGGTGCATAGTTTAGTTTCTGTTCTCAGTTTTGTGCCAAGTTTAGTTTCTGTTCTCAGTTGGTGCTAGGTTTTAGTTTCTGTTCTTTAGTTTGTCTGTTCTTCAGTTTGGTGCCAAGTTTAGTTTCTTGTTCTTTCAATTTGTTTCTGTTTAGTTTGGTCCAATTTGTTTTTTTCTTTGTCAGTTTGTTCTTTTTTTGTCAGTTTAGTTCTGTTCAGTTTGTGCTTTAGTTTCTGTTCTCAGTTTGGTGCAGTTTAGTTTCTGTTCTCAGTTTTCAGTTTAGTTTCTGTTTCAGTTTGTCAGTTTATTTCTGTTCTCAGTTTGGCATTATTTTTCTGTTCTTTTGGTGCCAGTTTAGTTTCTGTTCTCAGTTTGGTGCCAGTTTAGTTTCTGTTCTCAGTTTGGTGCATTTTAGTTTGTTCTCATTTGGTGCTAGGTTTAGTTTTGTTTCAGTTTGGTCTAGTTTAGTTTCTGTTTCGTTTGGTGCAAGTTTAGTTTCTGTTTCAGTTTGGTCTAAGTTTAGTTTTTGTTTCAGTTTGGTGTAGGTTTGTTTCTGTTCTCAGTTTGGTGCTAGTTTGTTGTCTCAGTTTGTCAAGTTTAGTTCTGTTCTAGTTTGGTGCCAAGTTTAGTTTCTGTTCTCAGTTTGGTGCCAAGTTTAGTTTCTGTTCTCAGTTTGGTGCTAAGTTTAGTTTCTGTTCTCAGTTTGTGCTAGTTAGTTTCTGTTCTCAGTTTGGTGCTAGGTTTAGTTTCTGTTCTCAGTTTGGTGCCAAGTTTAGTTTCTGTTCTCAGTTTGGTGCTAAGTTTTTTGTTCTCATTTTGGTCTTAGTTTCTGTTCTCAGTTTGGTGCCAAGTTTAGTTTCTGTTCTCAGTTTGGTGCCTAGTTTAGTTTCTGTTCTCAGTTTGGTGCCAAGTTTAGTTTCTGTTCTCAGTTTGGTGCTAAGTTTAGTTTCTGTTCTCAGTTTGGTGCTAAGTTTTGTTCTCAGTTTAGTGCTAGTTTCTGTTCTCAGTTTGGTGCCAAGTTTAGTTTCTGTTCTCAGTTTGGTGCCAAGTTTAGTTTCTGTTCTCAGTTTGGTGCTGTTAGGTTTATTTCTGTTCTCAGTTTGGTGCTAGGTTTAGTTTCTGTTCTCAGTTTGGTGCCAAGTTTAGTTTCTGTTCTCAATTTGGTGCTAGGTTTTGTTCTCAGTTTGATGCTAAGTTTTGGTCTCAGTTTGGTGCCAGTTTAGTTTTCTGTTCTCAGTTTGGTGCCAAGTTTAGTTTCTGTTCTCAGTTTGGTGCCAAGTTTAGTTTGTGTTCTCAGTTTGGTGCCAAGTTTAGTTTCTGTTCTCAGTTTGGTGCTAGGTTTAGTTTCTGTTCTCAGTTTGGTGCTAGGTTTAGTTTCTGTTCTCAGTTTAGTGCTAGGTTTAGTTTCTGTTCTCAGTTTGGTGCTAGGTTTAGTTTCTGTTCTCAGTTTGGTGCTAGGTTTAGTTTATGTTCTCAGTTTGGTGCTAGGTTTAGTTTCTGTTCTCAGTTTAGTGCTAGGTTTAGTTTCTGTTCTCAGTTTGGTGCTAGGTTTAGTTTCTGTTCTCAGTTTGGTGCTAGGTTTAGTTTCTGTTCTCAGTTTGGTGCTAGGTTTAGTGTCTGTTCTCAGTTTGGTGCCAAGTTTAGTTTCTGTTCTCAGTTTGGTGCCAAGTTTAGTTTCTGTTCTCAGTTTGGTGCTAGGTTTAGTTTCTGTTCTCAGTTTGGTGCTAGGTTTAGTTTCTGTTCTCAGTTTGGTGCCAAGTTTAGTTTCTGTTCTCAGTTTGGTGCCAAGTTTAGTTTCTGTTCTCAGTTTGGTGCTAGGTTTAGTTTCTGTTCTTTAGTTTCTGTTCTCAGTTTGGTGCTAAGTTTTGTTCTCAGTTTAGTGCTAGTTTCTGTTCTCAGTTTGGTGCCAAGTTTAGTTTCTGTTCTCAGTTTGGTGCCAAGTTTAGTTTCTGTTCTCAGTTTGGTGCTAGGTTTAGTTTCTGTTCTCAGTTTGGTGCTAGGTTTAGTTTCTGTTCTCAGTTTGGTGCCAAGTTTAGTTTCTGTTCTCAATTTGGTGCTAGGTTTTGTTCTCAGTTTGATGCTAAGTTTTGTTCTCAGTTTGGTGCCAAGTTTAGTTTCTGTTCTCAGTTTGGTGCCAAGTTTAGTTTCTGTTCTCAGTTTGGTGCCAAGTTTAGTTTCTGTTCTCAGTTTGGTGCTAGGTTTATTTTCTGTTCTCAGTTTGGTGCTAGGTTTAGTTTCTGTTCTCAGTTTAGTGCTAGGTTTAGTTTCTGTTCTCAGTTTGGTGCTAGGTTTAGTTTCTGTTCTCAGTTTGGTGCTAGGTTTAGTTTATGTTCTCAGTTTGGTGCTAGGTTTAGTTTCTGTTCTCAGTTTAGTGCTAGGTTTAGTTTCTGTTCTCAGTTTGGTGCCAAGTTTAGTTTCTGTTCTCAGTTTGGTGCTAAGTTTTGTTCTCAGTTTGGTGCTAAGTTTTGTTCTCAGTTTGGTGCTAGTTTCTGTTCTCAGTTTGGTGCCAAGTTTAGTTTCTGTTCTCAGTTTGGTGCCAAGTTTAGTTTCTGTTCTCAGTTTGGTGCAAAGTTTAGTTTCTGTTCTCAGTTTGGTGCTAAGTTTAGTTTCTGTTCTCAGTTTGATGCTAAGTTTTGTTCTCAGTTTGGTGCCAAGTTTAGTTTCTGTTCTCAGTTTGGTGCCAAGTTTAGTTTCTGTTCTCAGTTTGGTGCTAAGTTTTGTTCTCAGTTTGGTGCTAGTTTCTGTTCTCAGTTTGGTGCCAAGTTTAGTTTCTGTTCTCAGTTTGGTGCTAGGTTTAGTTTCTGTTCTCAGTTTGGTGCTAGGTTTAGTTTCTGTTCTCAGTTTAGTGCTAGGTTTAGTTTCTGTTCTCAGTTTGGTGCTAGGTTTAGTTTCTGTTCTCAGTTTGGTGCTAGGTTTAGTTTATGTTCTCAGTTTGGTGCTAGGTTTAGTTTCTGTTCTCAGTTTAGTGCTAGGTTTAGTTTCTGTTCTCAGTTTGGTGCTAGGTTTAGTTTCTGTTCTCAGTTTGGTGCTAGGTTTAGGTTCTCAGTTTGGGCTAGGTAGTTTTTCTCAGTTTGGTGCCAAGTTTAGTTTCTGTTCTCAGTTGGTGCCAAGTTTAGTTTCTGTTCTCAGTTTGGTGCTAGGTTTAGTTTCTGTTCTCAGTTTGGTGCTAGGTTTAGTTTCTGTTCTCAGTTTGGTGCTAGTTTAGTTTCTGTCTCAGTTTGGTGCCAAGTTTAGTTTCTGTTCTCAGTTTTGTGCCAAGTTTAGTTTCTGTTCTCAGTTTGGTGCTAGGTTTAGTTTCTGTTCTTTAGTTTCTGTTCTCAGTTTGGTGCCAAGTTTAGTTTCTGTTCTCAGTTTTATACCAAGTTTAGTTTCTGTTCTCAGTTTGGTGCCAAGTTTAGTTTCTGTTCTCAGTTTGGTGCCAAGTTTAGTTTCTGTTCTTAGTTTGGTGCCAAGTTTAGTTTCTGTTCTCAGTTTGGTGCCACGTTTAGTTTCTGTTCTCAGTTTGGTGCTAGTTTTAGTTTCTGTTCTCAGTTTGGTGCTAGGTTTAGTTTCTGTTCTCAGTTTGGTGCTAGGTTTAGTTTCTGTGCTTAGTTTGGTGCCAAGTTTAGTTTCTGTTCTCAGTTTGGTGCTAAGTTTAGTTTTTGTTCTCAGTTTGGTGCTACGTTTAGTTTCTGTTTTCAGTTTGGTGCCAAGTTTAGTTTCTGTTCTCAGTTTGGTGCCAAGTTTAGTTTCTGTTTTAAGTTTGGTGCTAGGTTTAGTTTCTGTTCTCAGTTTGGTGCCAAGTTTAGTTTCTGTTCTCAGTTTGGTGCTAGGTTTAGTTTCTGTTCTCAGTTTGGTGCTAGGTTTAGTTTCTGTTCTTAGTTTTGTGCCAAGTTTAGTTTCTGTTCTCAGTTTGGTGCCAAGTTTAGTTTCTGTTCTCAGTTTGGTGCCAAGTTTAGTTTCTGTTCTCAGTTTGGTGCCAAGTTTAGTTTCTGTTCTCAGTTTGGTGCTAAGTTACGTTTCTGTTCTCAGTTTGGTGCCAAGTTTAGTTTCTGTTCTCAGTTTGGTGCCCAAGTTTAGTTTCTGTTCTCAGTTTGGTGCCAAGTTTAGTTTCTGTTCTCAGTTTGGTGCCAAGTTTAGTTTCTGTTCTCAGTTTGATGCTAAGTTTTGTTTATGATCTCATTTAGTGCTAGGTTTAGTTTTTGTTCTCAGTTTGTGCTAAGTTTTGTTCTCAGTTTGGTGCCAAGTTTAGTTTCTGTTCTCAGTTTGGTGCCAAGTTTAGTTTCTGTTCTCAGTTTGGTGCTTAAGTTTAGTTTATGTTCTCAGTTTGGTGCCAAGTTTAGTTTATGTTCTCAGTTTGGTGCTAGGTTTAGCTTCTATTTTAACTTTGATGCTAAATTTAGATTCTGTTCTAAAGTTTAGTTTATATTCTAAGTTTGGTGTTTAGTTTATTTTCTTCTGACTTACACATATTTCCTAGTGCCCTGTAAACTCATATTATCTTCTGTACTTTTATTTCAACTTTGACTTATCATTCAGAAAGCAATGGCAAATTACTGAATGTAAAACTATCTACAAAATCAACTTAGTGATGGGATTGATCTCAAAGCCCTGTAGTAAAGAACATGCGAAATCTGATCTACAATATTTTTCTCCATTTTCACTTAAAATAGGTGTATGGTTCAACGACTTGACATACAAACACACACCTCCCCCCCCACCCCCCCACACACACAAACACACTCACAGACACATATACACACACGCGCGCACACACACACACACACACACACACACACACACACACACACACCACACACACACTTCAAGTGTTGTGGCTTCAGATGGGTAATAAACCTGATTAATGATTACACCTTCTTAGGGGTGTCCAGTTGGTTAGGCTTCGAAGTACACTGTATTCCGGCAGCGAGTTGTGGTCACATTTTGGTGATTTTGAGATGACAGGGTTCCAATTCCAGTGTAACTATTCCCGCCAGTTTGTATATTGTCTAGTGCAGTGGTTCTCACATGGGTAAAAGTTATTATGCCTTTTTGAAACAAACTATCGTCTGTCAAAACGGCAACGTGCCAATGAGTGGTTCTCAATAATTTTTGGCCCATGCATCCCTTCACCATATGTTCAGAACTTCCCACCCCCCTTTCGTATTTCCTCCCTATAAATCTCCCCCCCCCCCGCCCCTACACAGTATACGTATAAATGGAAGCTATATTTAATAACACTTACTAGAACAAGTCTGCCGGCTTCGTGGCTTAGAGGTTATGACTTTTCTCCGTAATCTCGTATACTCTCGTCAGGTAACGTGATGACGGTTCAAATCAACAGTGGTTCGAATCGCATCGGTAACTTACGGGGTATGTGAGCCGGCCGCTCAGAAAGCAATGGCAAACTACTGAGCGTAATCTTGCCAAGAGATCAACATACAGCTGAAAGATGCTGGTGTTGACAGCTAAGTCCTGTAAAAAGGATATGCTAAAAAAAAAAAGAAGTATAGAATCTATGTAAAACGTGATTTGCGGGCCTACTTACATTATAAAGCGAATTTCAGAAGGGACGAGAAGTACAGAACCATAAAGTATGGAGGGAAAAACGGTATTAAGTAATCGGCTCTTGTATTAACGCTATCTTGAAATAATCTTAACCCCCCCCCCCCCCTCCTGGAAACCCTAAGAGCCCTCCCCCCCATGGGGGGAGGGTGGGGGTGGGGTGGTCCCCACCGGTTGAGACCCACTGGTCTAGTGTATTCTCTAATCTCTACTTCTTCTTCTACTTCTATTTGTGCCAATCAATACCTGTCAGTTTGTTTACAGCTTGTATTTTGTGTATATCTTTTTTTTTTAACGAGATAATCAATAACATGAAATGTCATTGACAGCTTGTCTTATCCGTTATCCAGAAGTCACGGACACAATTCTAATTTTTCTTGTTTCTTGTTTTCTGCACAGGAACCTCTCTGAAAAAAGGCTGTAAGGATGGATGCACAGGAAGGTCTTCCAGTAAAGTTATCCAAAGGCAGGACGCTCGACCCGTCCCCAAGCCCAAGTCTTTTAGCAAAAAGTCATCCAAAGAAAAGCAAAAGAGCGAGAATGTAGCTGTGAAGAATAGCCAGAAGGTGGACAGCGAGAAGAGTACAACAGCAGCTGTAGACAAAATGGCAAGTCTTGAAGATCCTGCTAAACAGAACGGGCATACCGATGGAAAAAGTGGTGCTAAAGAACGTCGTGCTGCAAAAGAAGACATCAAGGTGTCACCATCGACGACTGCAGTATCATCATCACCAGCTGTAAGTGCTGTATCTAGTCAACCACTAGGCGTCGAAGAGAAAGTCAGCCGTGATCCAGAAGCGCAAGACGTTTCTGGTAAATCGGGACAATCAGCTGAGCAAAGAGTAGAGTCGCCTGACCAAGCCCGTAAGCATGAAAGCCAGAGAATCGACCACCAACAGTCCAGGCAGCAACCACTTCACGGTATTCGTAAGGACAGTGGCAACAACGGATCAACATCTGGTGCTAGTATGATACAACAACAGAACAGTTTAAACCAGAACTACAGCTCTGCTGATTCACACCCGCGAGACGATCCTTACACGCACAGCAGTCATCGACCGTCCAGAGCTGCTTCCCTGCGCGGAATCGCTGCACAATCTTTTGAAGAATCCTACAGATCACTGCCTCGAACATTAGCACCCCAAGATCCAACATTAGCACCCCAAAGCAACATGGCATCTTTTACAACGACCCTCAAGATTTGGGATCTCTAGCCCGGAAAGCAGAATCCCATTTAGGGTTCTCGGTGAGCATTAAAGACAGAGATCCCAGCATCGGGAGAAGCAACTATGTAACGATAAATTATAATAAGAGTAATTACGGGAGGGCTGGCTACAGCCGTGACAGCTATGGAGTAGTAAGTATAACTTCCAGAGAACACCATCTGGTGCCGACTCTCAGAGTTCGCTCTATAGCGTGATCCGAAATGGCAGTTCATCTACCCAGTAGTTCAGTGATAACGAGAATGGGAGATACC
Source organism: Cepaea nemoralis (assembly GCA_014155875.1). NCBI lineage: Eukaryota > Metazoa > Mollusca > Gastropoda > Stylommatophora > Helicidae > Cepaea > Cepaea nemoralis. The sequence goes on along the minus strand of JACEFZ010027970.1, from coordinate 64,822 downwards.
ATCGCGGTGTGAGGGCCGGCAGCATGCACCTGGAGTATGAATCTGATTCTGGTGCTTATGTCATGGTGGGGCCGGGTCAATCTCGTTTTGGGAGTATTCCGGGGAATTACAAGACCAGGCCAGACTACGGCGTGGGCTCTGCTGCTGGTCTTCGAGCTGCTTCCTGGGAGGAGCAGTACAGAGCTGGTCCTGAGAAGAGACCGATACCCAGGCGTAACACCGTACGGGGGCCCGGCAAAAGGATGGACAGCAAGGATTGGGTAAGTCAAGTGTGCGTTAGTGGTAGCAGTGGTTGTCGTAGTTGTGGTGGTAGTTAGTTAGTTAATTAGTCTTTTGTTGTTAAAGATTTGCTTCGAAAGTGATGTTGAATGAAAGAATATATGAGAGGAAATAGAGAAGAAGGGCAGAATGGCAGAAGGGCCTGCGTGCCCAATTCTTAACCATTTGAAAATAAAGCTTGTTCGTTCGTTAGTTAGTTAGTCGACAGATCATCCTCATTGCACATCGAACCATTCTGTCCATAAGTGCTCGGATCCCCTCCTCAGCAAATCCCGCAGCGTGTAGCGGCTAACGACGCCAGTTCTGTGTTGGTTTATTACTCTACTTTGGGTTCCTGTGTAGTGTTCTTGTTTGGCCACAGCTCTTTTAACTCGCTGTTCACGCAGCCTGACCATGGTTGTAGATTCACAGTCATCACTTGGTTCTCGTAGTGGTGCTGGTTGTAGTAACAGTGGTGGTGGAAGTATTAGAGATAGTGATGGTAATGGTGGTGCTGGTTGTAGTAACAGTGGTGGTGGAAGTATTAGAGATAGTGATGGTAATGGTGGTGCTGGTTGTAGTAACAGTGGTGGTGGTAGTATTAGAGATAGTGATGGTAATGGTGGTGCTGGTTGTAGTAACAGTGTGGTGGTAGTATTAGAGATAGTGATGGTAATGGTGGTGCTGGTTGTAGTAGTAGTAGCCAATAGTAGTAGTAGTAGTAGTGATGGTGGTGATAGTAGTAGTAGTAGTATTAGTAGTTGTTGTTGTTGTTTGTGGTGGTGTTGTAGTATAGTGCCTGTCCTGTGGCGAAGGGGTTACGGACACAATTCGTAATTACGCATAGTGCGTTCGATACAGAGCTGCGGGTGATTTGGCAGCAGACCACCTTGCGATGGTTTTTATAAAATAGTACAAGTACCGGTCAGAAAGCAATAGCAAACTACTGAACGTAAACTTGCCAAGAAATCACAAACAGCCAAACAATTCTGGAGGTGACTGCGACGTCCTGTTAAAAATGATAGGCAACCTACATTTTAATAGTATAGTATAGTATATATAGTATATTATAGTATAATAGTAATCGAACATTGCCACATTTGATACTCAACGATAGTCTGCTCAATAATAATCAAAGAACACAAACCCACGTATATGTTAAGTCGCTTTTTCGTAATGTGTTACCTCTCTTTGATCGACTATGCTTTCTCTATGAGAACACACAACAGTCACTAGCGAGAGCACATCGGTGACAATCACTAGTTTGTTTGCTTTTGCTCGCTGTGAACTCAAGCGTAGTACACACACATGCAACTACTTCTAGTGTACTGCACTGATTTTTGCATGTCGGTTAACTTTCCCTATTACCAGTGTCCCTCGCCATCAGGCGAACCCACTCCGATTTCTGAGGTGCTTGTAATTTACTCCCCCAAGTCAAAGAGAAGTCAACATTTTAGTCCAACTGACCGGTGGAGGGGTTGAACCCGCTGCCTCGGCATCGGCACACTGTAAGTTTCTTCTTCTTCTTCTGCGTTCATCCGGAGTGTTTTTTTTTTCTTTTTCGGACGTGATTGCGTTGTGCCTGATTACAGCAGAGCTGCGTTCTTGCGCCGTTAGGCCGACACATCGGACTTCTGCGGGCATTTGTTGACCGGGTTAACCTTCCCGGATACTGTAAGTTTAATACTGAATGTTATTAACCATTAGGCCATGCTAACCTCCCAGTCACTATCTGTGTTTTCTTTTATACAAGTCTTTAAATTATTGAGCGAGTCTTTCTGTTGCTCGTTTCAAAGCCACAGTCTCAGTTTTGAAGAGATTAAAAATTCGTTGAATATGCATACCGTGGCTATCTTATTTTCTATCTATCTTGCAGCATGTGAATCGTGATTGCATACTGGTTAGTGTGCTTACCTTCCAAGACAGTTGTCCCGATCAAATCCAAACAAGTTAAGTTAGTGGCATGTCCTTTACAGGACATCCCAGTCAACTCCATTGATTTTTACTGTTTCTGAATTTTGGCTAGTTTACCTTCAGTTGTTTGCCATTGCTTTCTGAACGACCGGCACTCGTGACTTTGTATGAGAAACCAACGCAAGGCGATCTGCTTCCACGTCGGCCGCAGCTGTGCTTCAGGCACGGTATGTGGGATAACACCCTTCGCCACAGAGCTGGCAAGAAATCACAAACAGCCAAATAATGCCGCGGTTGACTGCGGCATCCTGTAAAGCGTAAGGAACTAACTTTTACCACTTTACGGGGACGCAGAGGTGTTTCCAAGGCACCAGGGCCAGGTTCTATACTGGCCAAGACCTATTGACGCGTCCTCGCCGAGCGTCCTGGGCAACAGGTCCCTTTGGGGTCCTGGCTAAAGTCAGTAGGAGAGTGTCTGCCTGTACGGCGAGGAACCACCAGTCTGCACACCAATAAGCCAGACATGGAACAACGGATACTCACGCAAACCTCAGGTCCTGTATGACATCACACTGATGTTGAACAATAGGATGCCTTCATCCGACATACAGGACTTCACGCTGGAGTTCACAGCCAGCGAACACAAGCAAGCAAGCAAGCACCACTTTACGGAGAGACACTTCTTTCGTTTGATTGAAATGTATATATATCTGCAGTGTTCTCTTGTGTGAACTTGAAATGTGTCTTTACCTGCAATGCAATCTTTTGTATGAACTTGAAATTTGTCTATATCTGCAATGTCGTCTCTTGTATGCACTTCACTGCCATTTGTTAGTCCACTCATTGATCTCTATAGTGTATCTTCTTGTTTCTCCAGGCCTGAATGTCCGCCTAGATATGTTGTATTTTGGGCATGGTGGGATGTATGTGTGCTGTCTACGATGCCAGTCCACATAAGGACGTGTCTGATTCGCCTATCTTGAACTGTGTATACATATAGTAACCTATTGTGTCCTGTTCTCATGTGACCTGTCCATCACGTGGCTGACCTGTCCATCACGTGGCAATCGTCTTAAGCTGGTGTTGTTGGCTTTCTGATTGATTTGATCATTCTTTTCGTTTGGTAGTAAGTAACAGACAGGTAGAGGCGTAACAGATGGGATCCTTCCTCAGATTTAAGAGCGGAAACAAATATGGTTAACATATTTTCTTTCTAGATGTTTCAGGTCTCTTACTGACAATCCCGCCGTTTTTCTTATGTTCCCGGGCTTCACTTGATGTCACCTTGACCTCTACTTCTCTGTATTAATGTTGTCCAAGTGCAAACAACACTTCTCACCGGTAATTTACAGTATGCAGCGCTGAATCGTCATTCGTACCGGAAATGTTATCTCCGTGAACCGGAAATTGGAGCCGGTGAAAATTGTTTTCATGTTGGCAGGTAACACCTATGGAGCCGTGGTGGCTCAGTGGCTAGCACGCTTGCCTACTGACGCGGGGGTCGCGTGTGTAAATCCACTTCGAGGTGGGGATTAAATGCATATTGTTTCTGTTGTTGTTAGCTAAGAGTAGCTTCAGAAGTGATGTATGAATGAAATAATGCATGCCAGCAGAGCTATCAGAAGGGTATGTCAGGCGGGCCTGCGTGCCCAATTTTTAAACTTAGAAAATAAAGATTGTTTGTTCGTTCGTTCGTACGTTCGTTCGTTCTTTCGAGTGCCGAATGTTTTTAACAGATTTAGTGCCAAACAGAAATTCGGTTTGGACCAAATACAAATAATTGACGGCAAATTGGAAGTAGTGGTGCGTCATAGTTATGAATTAAAATATGTTAATATGGCAGCAGACGTATAGTATTAACTATTATACTGCAGTGACGAAATGGCGATATATAAGCCCATGTCAAATACGAGAAGTCGCTTAAGACGAGTTATCATCCCACGTCACCTAACCAGTGAAAACAGTGGGCGAGCACCATCTACTCACGCCCCAGTAGGGATCCTTTACTTACTAAAATGCCTAAGTCACCGGAAGGGAGTTACTCAGCCCCACCTGGTATACACAACCCAGGTGTCACAGGAAAGAATGGACGGCTATGAAAGCACCCGGGGGTCCAATGGCCGTGTCGGGTGTATTTGCTTTGTCGCCGGGTTGTGATAATCGAATCTGTTCCTGCCATAGTCTGAAGTGGCTTTGTTGCCAGATTCAGTGCCACACAAAAAAGTAGGTGTCGACCAAACAAAAATGGAGGGCGGAAAATGGGAAGTAGTGGTGTGTCACAGTTATGACTTTACAAATGGTAACATTGTAGCAGTCATGCTGTATTGTATCTCAAATTAAAAGGAGTGCATCTGGAAAACTACTGTACATACGCTAATGACAGATACTGGAAGTTTCTTAAGACTGTTAATCACCCATGGCACTGAATGGGTTAAGTGATTTCCAGGGTAAGTTCCTTTGTTAAGTCGGTTCTGGTCCATTGGTTCCACCACTAATGACTGGCTCGTTGCCGCCTTGGCAGACGATAATTTGCACAATGGGTTATACATTTGCATAGCGCAAAGCCTGACCTGAATTTTAACGACCAAGCAGAACGATCGCTCTCTTGGGCTGCCTAGTTACTACATAGGGAAGGCAACACCAAATACATCCGGAAAAAGTCAAGCTGCAAGATCAGCAAAGCAATGCTGTAATGTCGGAGCTCCCATCATAGACCATTTGTCGACTAAGGCTTAAGGCCGGGTCTGCCATGCAATGACATTTAGTCTTTAGGTTGCATTTCCTCGCACTAAGGTAAATCTTGTACGCTCCCAACTGCGGTCCCCACCACTAATATTGGATCAGAAACATGCCGTGTGTGCGGTCCGTCCATATTTGAGTTAATTCTTGTGGATTGGAAAGACTTTAGATATAAGAAGTGGGGCTGTTGTTGTTGTTGTTGTTGTTGTTGTTGTTGTTGTTGTTGTTATGTTGCTGCTACTGTTGTTATTGGTGGTATTGTTGCTACTGTTGTTGTTGCTGCTGCTGATTTAGTAATGTTGTTGTCGCTGTTGTTGTTCGCGGTGATTGTTGTTAGTGGTGCTGATGTTGCTATTTTTAGTAATTTTGTTATTGTTGTTGTTATTGTTTTTGTTGTTGTTGTTGTTGTTGTTATTGATATTGTTGATAATGTTGTTGTTGCTGTTGGAGATGTTGATGATGATGTTGTTGTTGTGGTTGTTATTTATGTTTTTAGTAGTATTGTTGTTTTTGCTGTTGCTATTCACTTCCTATGATACATAACTTCTGCAGTATGCACCTGACTGAGATGCAGCGAAATATGCCAGGCAATAAATCGTGAACCTATTGCTTTGTGGCTTCTGTGTTCAAATTTCTCATTACTCGGTCGATTATCGCTTTGTTAGCCAGACTGCTTTCTCTTCATCAGCGCACTCAGATTGTTATGCTGTTTAGTGCGTCCTCTAATCTATTCTCTCTTCTCTTCTCTAATCTTTCTTCTCTTCTCTAATCGCCTTGTCTAGTTGGTCGTGCGTCGAAGCACACTTGTTCCTGCAGCGAGGCGCCGTCGTCATTTGGAGGCGACAGGTTCGATCCCAGTCGGTAATTATTATAGCTTTCAAATGTTATGTTGTCTAGTGCGTCTTCTAGTCTCTAATTCCTTCTTCTCCTTCTGTGAGCGCCAAATAGTACTAAGCGTGTTTATTTATGTAATTGTCTTAGTGGCCTCAACGGTTCTCCCCATTGATTTCTTGTGTTTACCAATACTTGTGAATGTATTTATGTGCTACATTAGTGGCCTCACAGGTTCCGCAACAACTGACATAATTGGTGACTGTCCAGGATACCCAACCTGGAGGGGAAGAAAGGTGCCTGTCAGAACACGGTGGACGTTGTTTAGTCTTCTTCTTTCCTTTGCCCTCCATTGTTTCCATACACCCTCTACCAGCTCATGCCTAGCCGCCCTTTCTACTGCTGTCTCCTTCAGCTGCCTCCTTATCTTCTCGTATCATTCACATCTGTCTTTAATTATCTTCTCCAGACTTTGACACACACACACATACACACACACACGTACGTACGTACGTACGTACACGTGTGCATTAGATTTCCTTTCTACTAGTATCCCTCGCCCTCAGACAACCCACTCCAACTTCTGAGGTACTTGTAATTTACATCCCAATTCAAGGACCAAAAGTCAACAGTTTAGTCCAACTGACCAATGTAAGAATTGAACTCGCTACCTCAGCATCCACCCATCCATCATATGCCATGCCGATAAGCGTGGGCGGGCATGTTTTGCCATCTCAGTCGATCACCAGAGTCGTGGATCAGCTCCGTGTTTCTGTCTCGACCATGCCACAAGGCCAAGCCATCCAGATACTTGCTTCTAGGTCTTCCCCTTGGTCTGTTCCCTCCGATCTTACCAGTTGTCACGAAATTCTCCAATTCTTTCTTCTCATAACATGCCCAAAAAAATCCTCACCACCACATATAAAAATAAATATACAGCTATCAATTCTTATGCCGCGAAAGTGTAGTGGCTAGTGCAGGCGATAACCAGTTCTGTGGCCATGAGTTCACATCCTCTCAGATGCAAAATGTTCTTGTGATTATGTGGTTCCGGGTTGTCTCAACCTTTGAAAATTCGTATCTGAAAATTCCGTCCGAATTTAACTTGCTCCTTCGGGTGACGTAAATAATAACAAAGTAACCTACCGCGAATGTCATAAGAGGTTGGTGGGGGTTAGCGCAACACTGTCTACCTCATCCCATAAACCATTATGAGTCCCTTTGGCGAAGTAGTTAAGCTGCCTGCCTCACGCTTCGAAGAGTGTTGGTTCGATTCCAGACTTCGTCGTCCGGTTCACGGGTGCAGTTTTCTCGGAGATTCCTTGGGATCATCGCTGGAGCTACAGAGTTCGTGCTGTTCCTTTAACTTCATCCAGTATAAAAACTTCAGCTGCTAAATTCAAACGATCATGTTCCAATCTGCAATGCGCTTTTTCCCCCCTTCATTTTAATGACAATTTTTATTCCTTGACAGCATATTTTCTCAGAGAGTATAGGCGCTGTTTCCTCAGCTCCTTCTTGCTCTTGCAGGTCAGCTCATGAGGTGTGAGAGACCGACGCATGGCCCTGGTCTTCTTCTGTTGGAGATCCTTGGGCTTGTGGGCTTTCTTGCGGTAAAATTTACACAGGTTGTCCTTCTGTGTCTGTTTGATGACTGTGAGAACTCTGGCAACAGACTTTCGTACTGTGTAGATCTTGCCTAGTTTGGCCGCAGCACCGCCTGTCACTTAAGCCACACTCAAGATCTGCAACTCCTTCTTCAAATCATCCAGTTGTTTGAGAAGCTCTTCCTTCTTCATGCCTCGAACTTCCTTTGCTTTGACTTTAGCCATCTTGGTTAGAATTCCGACTTGAAATGCGCTTGGTGTGAGGTGGTTGAAGACCCATGCTCAATGTTCAGATGAAAGGCAGAAGAAGTAAATAGTAGGATTATGTGCCCCTCTGTTGATCTGCCTCTTGTACTTCTCTCCCCTTATCCCCTAGTCTGTAGTTCTCTTCCCTTAGATACGCCGACGGAAGACCATAACTCCGCTTCTTTCTTTTAACTGATTTAGTGCCAAATAAAAAAGTAGGTTTCGATCAAAGTGGTGCACAATAACATCAACAAGGGGTTAACATCAAAGTGGTGCACAATAACATCAACAAGGGGTTAACATCAAAGTGGTGCACAATAACATCAACAAGGGGTTAACATCAAAGTGGTGCACAATAACATCAACAAGGGGTTAACATCAAAGTGGTGCACAATAACATCAACAAGGGGTTAACATCAAAGTGGTGCACAATAACATCAACAAGGGGTTAACATCAAAGTGGTGCACAATAACATCAACAAGTAAAGTATTACAATGTAAATTTCCATTCACTAAGCATTAAATTTGCGGAAGATGCCACGAAACAAACAAATAACATGATGAGCCTAGGATGGCAGTATATCATCCTTCTGTCCAAATAGGATATCACATTTGGCGATATATTAACTCTCGGCACTGAATCGGTTAAATAATCATGTTTTAAAACAAATTACTTTCATTTTCTCTTTTTTTTTCTTTGTGATTCACTAGGCGATGTTACGTTCAGTAAGTACTATTCAGTAGCTTGCCATTAGAGGTAAGAACGGGCGAGAGGTTTAAGGCGGCGGGGAAATAGGTTCATTCCACACACCGGTCAGTTGGTCTACAATCTTGACGTCTTCTTCTGAAAGCAACGGCAAACTACTAAACGTAAACTTGCCAAGTGATCACAACCAGCCAAAAATGCTGGGGCAATCTGCGACGAAGGATATGCATCTGACTTAACTAACTCCTTTAGACAGCAATGACAAACTACTGAACGTATATTACCTAGAAAATTACCATGGGGTGATCGCATTCGCGTGCAAAGGACATGTAACATTATTTTAGTCTCCCATTGCTCTATCAAAAGCCGGCATCTCATTCCATGGAAATAAACGCAAAGCACATGTGCTTCGAAATTGTCCGTGGCTGATTTCCAACCCCTGACCTTGTATGTCGAGAAAAAAATGAAACTGCGTTTCACTAATCCCAAAACCACAGACGGCCGACAAAAATAACAATTATATATTGCCTCATTTCTTGAACCTCTTCAGCTAACATCTACGCGTAATTTATTATTCCCCGGTTAAGCCTAACCCTTGTTTGTCAACACGCACACTGGCAGGCTCTACGGCAACACAGGTAAACATCTGACCTTCTTTTGTCCTCTAACGCGTTTCCCCCGTTTACACCTGCACAAAACCTGCATGACAATTGGGGGGTCACGTCCCGAGACACCAGCACCGCACTGTATCCTTGACATTAGGGCCCTTTCTGCGTTAGGTCACAGTATTCTTGTAAACATGCGGCCACGTTGAGACGTTTCTATGCATATCGACATGCACATTAGAAGGGGCGGAAGGATATCGTGGTCGTTGTTCTACGGTGGTGTATTAATACAATGCCTGGTGCGTACCTCCAGAGCGAAAACAGAACCCGGTAGATCTTTATCGCGTTTCCTTTGGGCAACATTTAAGTGGTAAGGTAGACGGTGTAGGTAATTTCATAGCCGTGGTAGCGTGTTTGCTTACCAACTTGTTGAAAACGGGTTTATTCCCAATATTGACAATTGTTCACCCAGATGGTTAAAAAGGAAGTCCTAACTTGTACTGTTGGCTGCGACTGCACGAGCAGATGGTCAAAAAGGAAGTCCTAACTTGTACTGTTGGCTGCGACTACACTAGCAGATGGTCAAAAAGGAAGTCCTAACTTGTACTGTTGGCTGCGACTACACGAGCAGATGGTCAAAAAGGAAGTCCTAATTTGTACTGTTGGCTGCGACTACACGAGCAGATGGTCAAAAAGGAAGTCCTAACTTGTACTGTTGGCTGCGACTACACGAGCAGATGGTCAAAAAGGAAGTCCTAACTTGTACTGTTGGCTGCGACTGCACGAGCAGATGGTCAAAAAGGAAGTCCTAACTTGTACTGTTGGCTACGACTACACGAGCAGATGGTCAAAAAGGAAGTCCTAACTTGTACTGTTGGCTGCGACTACACTAGCAGATGGTCAAAAAGGAAGTCCTAACTTGTACTGTTGGCTGCGACTACACGAGCAGATGGTCAAAAAGGAAGTCCTAACTTGCACTGTTGGCTGCGACTGCACGAGCAGATGGTCAAAAAGGAAGTCCTAACTTGTACTGTTGGCTGCGACTACACGAGCAGATGGTCAAAAAGGAAGTCCTAACTTGTACTGTTGGCTGCTACTACACGAGCAGATGGTCAAAAAGGAAGTCCTAACTTGTACTGTTGGCTGCGACTGCCCGAGCAGATGGTCAAAAAGGAAGTCCTAACTTGTACTGTTTGCTGCGACTACACTAGCAGATGATCAAAAAGGAAGTCCTAACTTGTACTGTTGGCTGCGACTACACGAGCAGATGGTCAAAAAGGAAGTCCTAGCTTGTACTGTTGGCTGCGACTACACGAGCAGATGGTCAAAAAGGAAGCCCTAACTTGTACTGTTGGCTGCGACTACACGAGCAGATGGTCAAAAAGGAAGTCCTAACTTGTACTGTTGGCTGCGACTACACGAGCAGATGGTCAAAAAGGAAGTCCTAACTTGTACTGTTGGCTGCGACTGCACTAGCCTTAATTGTCCAGGCTCAAGACCCCCTGTCCGCAGGTCCGCATGGCCGACTGGGTAAGAACGCATGTTCTTAAACTTCCAGTGTGCTGATGCCGAAGTAAGCGGTTCAACCCCTACAACGAACAGCTGGACTAAAATGTTGACCTGTCGTCCTTGACGTGGAACGTAAATTACAAGTACCTCGAAGTCGGAGTTGGTTCGCCTAATGGCGAGGGACACTTAATAGGGAAAGCTAATTCACACGCAAAATTTAGTCCATCACTACTATAAACAGTGTGTATGGACTACGCTTGAGTTCAAAGCGAGCGAGCGCAAGAAAAAAAAATATAAAAAGATGCCCTGTCCTACACCGCAACTTACTGTCTATAGGCAGCAATGACGGCTGTCTTTTTTAACTGATTCGGTGCCAAACAAAAAGTAGATTTGGACCAAACATGGTGCGCAATAAAATGAACGAGTATAATGTTAATTTCCGTTCACTGAGCATTGAAATTGTGAACTATACATGACACAAAAGAAATAACACGATGTCCCTAGTAGGCGATATATCAACCTTCTGTCCAAATAGGGAGTCACATTAGGCGATATATTATCATGTGGCACTGAATCAGTTAAATGGTGGCAGTATTGGCCAGGCACTCGCCAGCCGCCCCGGTGGTCAGGGGTTTGATCCGCTGTGGAGTAGTTTGAGATTTTTAAAGAATTGACCTGGGTTCTAAGGTTGACCTAGTATAAGGTGAGTGGATTGGGATTTTTACAGAACTAACCTGGGTTCTGAGGTAGACCCAGTCTAAAGTGAGTACCAGCAACTGTCTTGGGAAGTAAAGATGGCCGGCTTGATACGGACCACATGACCCCCGCGTGCCGAGTGGTCTATACAAATATGGTTCTAGCAACAACTGTCCAACGGGCCTGTGGACATGTTAAATGGAGCTTCAGTTTACTTTTGCTGTACAGGTCACAGGTCGACGCATCATCATCATGTGTCCCACTAAATGACATAGATGGTCATGTCTCTCCACTGATCTCGGTCCTTGTGTTCTGGATCAACTCTGCTGATGATACTCCTCATTTTTTCTTCTTTTCATTTTCTTAAATTTAACATTTGCTTGGCCTCTTCTGCACTTAAGCTCTGTTACATCTTCCCTCAGATAATTGCCCCAAGGAATCTAAATCTTTGAACTTGGTTATCATGTTCTCCTGTATTGTTACGTTACATTTTCGTGTTAGTTTGATTACGCATTGTCTCCTCTATTGTTATATCATTCTTTAGTGTTATCCTAGCGTGATTAATACATTTTCTACTCTATGGTTATAGCATATTTAGTGTTTTCTTAGGGAACAGCTGGCCAAGTTACTAAGAACGCCGGGTTCTCCTTCGAGAGACCATCGTTCGAATCCTCGGTTCTTCTTCTTCTTCTTCTTCTTCTTCTTCTTCTTCTTCTTCTTCTTCTTCTTCTTCTTCTTCTTCTTCATTTTCTTTACAGCAGAGCTGAATTCTTGCGCCGTTAGGCCGACACATCCGACTTCTGCGGGTATTTGTTAACCGGGTTAGCCTTCCCGGGGATTTTTTTTTTGTCGGGGGCAAAAAGAAAATCCTAACCTGCACAGCTCGCGGCGGCGGCTGCACTAGCCAGGCGGCCTGAATTCCTCAGGCTCAAGACAACCCCCCCTCCTCCCCCCCCCCCCCCCCCCCCGCCCTACACTGCAAGGTACTATATAGTCAGTATATTAAAGTTTTTTTTGACAGTGCCTTTCTTAGCTTGATTAAGCATTTTCTCCTGTATTGTGGTAGCATACTTTAGTGTTATCTTAGCATGATTATGCATTTTCAATCAACAAACTAACCAACGGAGTATCATATCAACGAATTGACAAACAAACCAAATAGCCAACAACGTACTATTATTATACATGATTCTCTCCTTTTTCGGTTTACTGAATGAAGGCTTTGTCGCCGCAACTCCCATTCTTTCATTTGAGATCCCGTTGTTGTAAACCTGACTTCTTAGTTTTTCCTTAATGCAAGATTAGTGACAATCTTTAGGCGCTCAAAGACTCAGGCAGACTATATGGTGTGATGGTATAACTGAATATATAACGAGATCCGTGTTCGGTTGCTGTACCAACACTGCGGCACGACACTAGAGAAAATCACAATCCAATGATACACACCAACTACACAGGTGGTTTCATGGCTCCGTTGCAAATATGAGGATTGTGTGTTATATGACCTCAAGATTCATTTGTTCGGCATACTGACATGCTGGGGAAGAATTGCTTCACGCAACGATAAGCAAATAGAAAATCGCGCGAGGGGAACCCCTTCGGGCCAGTCGTGTGTGTGTATACAAGTGTAGACTATAATTTTATAACATTAAAGTTTTACAAACATGGGCATACCAGCGAAGTCCTGTGACTTAGGTAGGAGCGAATTCACTCCTAATTGAATTCAGTGGCTAATGTTCAATGTGTTTATTTTAGTAGTGAACTTGACCTTATGGAAATTCAATCGCTAATGCTAGTTTTTTTTTTTTTTGGGTTACACTCTGTGTTGTATTTGGAGTTCGTATACTTGTTGATCAAGGTGGTTGTTTCGACTTCTGTTCGCTAATATTTTGTGTTTTAACATAAGAAGTGAACCAGACCTTGTGGAAATCAAATCGCCAATCTTCAGTGTGTATATATTAGAAGTAAACTATTTTTTTTTAAATGAAAATTTCAATCGCTAATGTTCAATATTTGTATACCAGATGTGAACTAGACTTATGAAAATTCAGTTGCTAATGTTCTCGGTTTTTATATTAGAAGTGAATTAGACATTATGAAAATGCAATCGCCCACAGCTAATCTCGAACCTACAACTCAGTATGTCGGGGAATTATGAAACTGCGCCTATCCCCTTAATCACATCCGCCGGATATATTAGTAGTATGACCACAATGCCACCGATAGTAATACATAGACTACATAATCCGATTAAAAGTAGCACCAAATCCACTTGAGTGTAATACTTAGACTACTTAGCCCTATCGAAAGTAGTATTGTTAATACATAATCCAATTGAAAATAATACGATGATTACATAATCCGATCGAAAGTAATATTATAACTACATCACTTAATGGTAAGTACTACAATGACCATGCCATCCTATAGAACGTAATAATATGAATACTTAACTCGATAGACAGAACTGTTTTGATTATATAACCACATTGAAAGTAATACTAAGACTACATGCCTCAATAGAAAGTAATACTATACTATTTAACCGATTGAAAATATTATTATGACTATATAACCCTATTGAAAGTTATACTATTACTATATAACCATAATGGAAGTGGCATAATTACATGCCTCAATGGAAAGTAATAGTACGATTATATAATCCTACTGAAAAGAATATTATGACTGTTAGTTAGTTAGCCGTGGTTCCAACTTCACGGCAACAGGTCGTCCCCATATTGCTCCGTTCCTGTGCCAGTGAATATCACGCAAAATGCTCCTCACTGCCCAGTGTGAACAGTGGAATAGACAAGAGTATCGGCAATCCAACAGCCCGCACAGGTACACTGCGCATAATGCCCCGCTAGAATGCCAACACAAAAGTCCTCTATGACTACACAGCGCTATTGAAAGTAATACTATGACTTTATAACCATATTGAAAGTAATACTATGACTACATACTTCAATCCAAATAGTACGATTTATAAGCCTTCTGAAAAGAATATTATGACTACCTAACGCTATTGAAAGTAATATGACTATATAACCATATTGAAAGTAATACTGTGACTACATAACCCGACTGAAAGTAATACCATAACCACACAGATAAAACGACAGACGGCTAGAATGTTCTACACAGACTTGTTTAAACAGATTATAGGCCTTCCAGATAGACTAGGTCCAATCAAAGACTAGAGACTATCAATTTCCACTTCATATCCGGGTCTATTAAGTGCACGTCCTGTCTGTGATAATAATTGGACCATATTGGCGACTCCCGCGTGGTTTGTGGAGTGTACCTGAAGATAACACGCCAGGCACTTGACTACATAATATCTCAGCACAGGACCAGGGAAGAAGGCAAACATGCAAAACCAGAGATAATAGATCTGTGAGTCGGTGGATCACTTTACTGATGTAAAAGACAGCCCTCGACTTTCTAAGTACGGAGGTAGTATTGACTTAGCAGTGGCTTGTTAACAAATGTTTGTGGGATTGATTCTCCTCCGTGGCAGGCCAGGTATTTGTTGTTGGATTAACAAACAGGCCAGCACGACGCGATGAACGGTGGATGGATTAAGCACGAGCCAATTGGATTAAGTAAATCACGTGCTTCCGACAACGTGGTCACAAACTTCAGGGACAATTTTGATGTTTTGTTTTAAACAGAGACTGACCAACGGATTATAGACGTTTGTCGAGGTTCGGGAGTTGGATATATCACTCATGGTAATGTATTTGATCTATTTGTTATTTTATTTAACTCTTAATTGATGGGACGCGAGAATTTGAGGCTGATATTTTGAAATCTTCGCTAACGATTCTATGCCTCGCTTCTCATCACGTGACCAAACCATGCCGTTTGTCGCTGTCTTATAGCTGTGTATCACCTTCTACTTTTATTAACCTCTTCAGGGCAATCGTTAGTTACTTTGGCAGTCCGAGGTATTTGTAACATTCGACCATTCGTCTCAGAAACCACATTCTGGCAAGCTCCACGCTCTCCTTAATTTGACTGTTTACATCCAATTATTCGCCGCCTTACACTGTATCACTGAGTACAGCAGAACAGGTTCAATATAACATGTCAGTACCCTTTATCTCAGTGGTTCTCAACCGGTGGGGAATTCTCCCCCCCCCCCCCCAGGGGGGAATTTCATGGTTTCCAGGGGGGGGGGGGGGAATGAAGACCATTTCAAGATCGTGTTAATACAAGAACCGATTACTTGACATAGTTTTTCCCTTCATACGTTACAGTTATGTATGTCTCGTCCTTCTAAAATTCATTTTATAAAGTAAGTAGACCCACAAATCATGTTTTATGTGGATGTCTAGACTTGTTTTAGTATATGCTATTACATTTGCCTTCCACTTTTACGTATACTGTGTAGGGGTGAGGGGATTTTTAGATAGGAAATATGACAGGGGGGAATGACGTTCTGAAAATACGGTGAAGGGGGGAACGGGCCAAATTTTTGATAGGAAGGGGGGGGGGGGGGAATGGCGTTCTGAAAATATGGTGAAGGGGGGAATGGGCCAAAAAAGGTTGAGAACCACTGCTTTATCTGATATTCAGTGACGATAAATGGCGCCATTGTGGCGATAGGATTACGGACGCAATTCGTGAACTCGCGTGCCGTGTTCGAAACACAGATTGCAGCGATTTGGCAGCACACCGCCTTCTTTTGTTTTTCATAAAATGGTAAGGGTTCCGGTCGTTTAGAAAGCAGTGGCAAACTACTGAACGTAAACTTGCAGAGAAATCACAAATAGCCAAAAATGCTATGGCTGACTGCGACGTCCTGTGAAAGATATGCAACTAATCTTTTTTTTTTTTTTTAACTTGCTAGATATACTTTTCATATATTGAATCACAGTTTTTGCTTGGCATATTCTGATTTCTCCTTCTGCTTCTTCTGCGTTCATCCGGACTTTTTTTTTTCGGACGTGATTGCGTTGTGCCGTTTACAGCTGAGCTGTGTTCTTGCGTCGTTAGGCCGACCCATCCGACTTCTGCGGGCATTTGTTGACCGGGTTAACCTTCCCGGGCAGGGCCGGATTTAGACTTGATAAGGCCCTAAGCTATTTGAAATATGGGGCGGGGCCCTTTATAAGTCCAGATATTCTATGTCAGTGACAAATATGATTTTCGGATATCTAGAGGGTTAAACTGAAATACAATTAAGAAGTATATTGATAGTGAAATAATAATTCTTTAACTTAAAATCATTTTTATCCATAACAAACTTAAAAATGCAAACTCTGGTAAAAAGAAACAAAAGTTCGTTTAAAAGGCACAATTTACAACGGCTTATTATCTAATCTCTTGAAACATGTTATAAGGATTAAGGAATTATATTAAACTAAAATATTTTCTTTCTTGCCTTTGCCAGAGCAAAGTCACTGATAACATCATCAAATGATAAACTGCGTAGTTTGTCGCTTTCTATGCACATGAGACTGAGGGAACATAATTTATCTTGAGTCGTTGTTGTTCTAAATTCATTTTTTATCCTCTTCAGCTGAGAAAAAGATCTGTCTCCAGAGCAATTTGCAACCATCATACTAAGAAACAATCTCAAAATTGCTTTTACATTTACACTAGGGAATGCTGATTGGGTGAAGAGTATGGGACGTCCCAGGCGTGCAGCATTGGGACTAATAATGCTGCAGTATATTTAAGTATACATATATGACAATTGCTCACTCGGACAATATATTTTGGGGCCGCCCGCTTTCTTGGGGGGCCCCAAGCTATAGCTTATACGTAAATCCGGCACTATTTCCCGGGGCTATTCTGATTTTATTAGGCTCTTCTAGACAGCGGTTTTAGTTACTTTTACAATCCAAGATATTCTTGGTCCCCGTTAGGCATCCTCCGTTTGATGTTACGAATTGTTTAACAAAAGAGGAACTCCAAAAAAAAAAAAAAACCCCGTTGACTACGTTACGAGAACTCCTTTGCCGTTGTAAACATGGAACAACAAGAGAGAGAAGAAGAATCTTATGATTGTCAATCCCTCGCTATTTATTGGAGTTTGTTGACATCTTTAAGCATTTGTGTAACATTTGAAAGCTGCCAAACAATTGATAACGAAGTAAGTCTAAAACTTAGTAGTTCAGTTGTCACGTCCAATATGTGTAAATACGGGTAAAACATGTAATTTACTTGCTACTGTACATTGTTTGTAGGTTTCTATTTGTTTTCTAAGTTTATTTTCTTAAAATCTGACGAAGAACATGGTGCAGTTCCTCTCTTTGTTCGCGAGGAATAGTAATTACTTTGACCTCGGTGTGCACAGAACCTTCCTGAAAGAGCCAGAGCGTGTTAACTGTTCCGTTCAGACATAGACACACCACAGATACTAAACAAACATTATATGTGATATGCAGGACGTTGCAATCACATCCAACCCCTATTGGCTCTTTGAGATTTACTAGACAGTTTTACGTCCAATAGTTTGCTATTGGTTTCTGAACGAGAGGTCAACATTTGAGTCTATATTACCAGTATGTAGAACCAACTCGCCACGACCACTTATAAAATTCTGCCTCGGCAAATACCACCAAGCACCGCCCACTTCCAGGTTTACAATTTTCTCTGTGCTCCCTGCTTGACCCATCCTAAAATGGGTACCAGGACATTTCTTAGGAAGTTAAAGCGGTCGGTGTGACACTGAGCACGTCATCCACTGGGTGGTGATTGGTTTAGTTAGTCGAGGTTCCAACTTCACGGCAACGGGTTGTCCCCATTATGCTCCGCTCCTGTGCCAGTGAATATCACACAAAATGCTCCCCACTGCCCAATGTGAAAAGTGGAATAGGCAGGAGTCTCGGCAATCCAACAGCTCGCACAGCTACACTGTGCATAATACCGCCGCCAGAATGCCAACACAGAAGTCCCCCACGAAAACCACAGTTCATCGTCGATGGAATCGGCAGTCACCAGAAAGACCTAATTGATCCGGGTTTTCTCACACGGCTCTGTCTTTATCCGCACGGCGACCCGCCGAAAGCGTCGCATTAAGCATGAACTCCGTAGCTCCAGCGCCGACTCCCAGGAGTCTTCTGAAAAATGCACTCGTGAACCGAAAAGGCAAATCAGTCAGTTCAGCAGCAGCCGGTAGCCATTGTACAAACAAAAGTGGACATGTAGAAGCATTCCACATGAATATCACAGCTCACAGAGTCGCGCCACGCACTCACTCAGTAGCAGGGCGACGGAACCGCATACTACTAGTCCAACATGAGGGAAATGCAAACCGCAGCCACAAAGATAAATACTCCAGAGGCCGCAGCGGTTCAATGCCTAACCGCCATGTTGGGGACCGACACCTTATACTCAATGTGTGTTTAGTCGTATACAATTGTCCTTTACTTGAACTATACATGCAGTTGGCAGGTTCCCGTAGCCGTGTATTAACACCCGTGTTGCTGACATTAAGGCGTAATATAATGGTATCATGAGGAATACATGTGAGCAATCATAATGAATGAAATATATGGGTTTTTATCTCATAGGCTCTAAACATGAAATATCTTTAAAAAGTCGCTTAAAAGTCGATAGGATCGAATTCATTACACCGGGTTTTTATCCCATATGGCCCAGTATCTTTCCGCAGTGAACTGCCGAAAGTGGCGCACAAAACACGAACTCCGTAGCTCCATCGACGACCCCAGGAATCTCCGAGAAATATGCACTCGTGAACCGAAGGACGCGGAATCGAACCCACAACCTTCGAAGCCCGAGTCAGTGATATGTCAGTTTTTTTTTTTTTTATGTCTTGGTATGTTTTCTTGTATTTTTATGCTGATGAAGGCTTGTCGCCTACAACGTCAGTTGTTTTTTAAGTGTAATTTTGTAAAACTGCACTTCGCGCCTTCTCATTTTTACGTTCCACCGTCTTTATTTTACAAACATCCTAAGTGTTTTTCTGTATCCAATATGCAAGCTCGGAAATCGTAACAAGCGAGTTCGTTTATTATCATCTGTTCCTATAACAGGAGATTTCCAGGTTTACTTTCTTCTTGGCGGGCAGCGTGGCCTCTTTAATTATTCCAGTCCCATTTTGAGATTGTCCAATCAGCGGTGGCGCTTAGCATCAGCATGGCCGTGACGTCATGGGGTGGGGGGGGGGGGGAGAACACCACGACCTAAATTATTGAACTCCCTGGCGAACTGGCTTTAAATAGCCATTGACAGGTCTAGGGTTAAACAACGGAGTAGGCCATGACATTTTATTGTCACTCAAAGCTTTCACTGTTGTTGTACTTGCTTTCACTCTATGATGTTATATGTGATGGTTTAATATTGCCTTGTTTCCTGTTTTTGTGTTTGAGGGTATGCTCGGGATTCCCGTTTCTTGGAACGGCGGGAAAGTTGTGGAAATGTAAACAATAAGACAACACGAAGTGTGGGGTAACTTTACGAAATTACAGTTACAAAACATTGATAATGTTGTGATGACAAACAAGCTGTCATCAGCAAAAGAAGAAGAAAACACAATCGAAACACACACAGGGTGGAAATGACACGAAAGTAACAACACTGAGAAATAATATTACGGAATCGTGAGAAATAACATTAAGCAATCAGAATTGAATGAGATATGTCGTACTTAACTAAGAGGTTCCAATTATGAAACATCTAGTGACTTTAGTGTCATTTCAGTGTGTGTGTGTGTGTGTGGTCTCTATTCTGATGAATATGAGATCTTTTATGCTGTCAATAAATATGTTTTACTTAGCTCTAAAGGTTTCAAACATGAAACATGTTATCTTCAGTGTCATTTCAGAGAGAGAGAGAGAGAGAGAGAGAGTAGAGTGTGTGTGTGTGTGTGTGTGTGTGTGTTGGTGTGTTTTAATGTGTATTTATGCTAACGAAGGATAGTCACCGCAACGTCCACTGCTTCTTACCTGTACTTTAAAAAACAATGAAACTACACTTCTTGTTTTCTAAACGTGTACAATGTATGGTTGTCGTGAATTATGTGTTTCCTGTCCAGCCTTACATGCAAATGATGGTGACTGTCGTCGAGTTGATGTGGACAACAAAGGCACACAAACTGTCACTGGGAAACTCGACACATCTGGAAGTTCTCCATTCAACATAGATCAACATTCGACAAACTTTCGCCTAGGTTTTCTGTATCTATTCGTCATCCATTTGTTCACTGCTTGGTTGTTTTTGATCGTTTTATAGTAGCTTACGGTCTACGTCTGGATATTTGTCTATGATTTATTAAATGCACCTGCATATTACGTTGGACATTATGCAAAAGGTTAAAAAAAATGTTTTGGTTTGGTTTCCGCCTTTCTGTATTTATCTTCTTCCTTCCTGTTTTGTTTCATTTCCTGAAGTTGCGTGTTTTATTTATTTTAATTTTACGTCATTTCACTCGGACATGTGGATTACTTATTTGTAATAGTTTCTTCCTTTCTGTTTATGCAGCAACATGTTGCCTCCGTCTGTCTACCTATGCTCGCACGTAAAGGGAAGCAATACTCGGTGTTTCAAAAACAATATAGATGCTTTGAAAATGTATAGTTTTGAAAGAGTAACAGGTAAGAGATGCAGAGAAAAACACACAATTGTGTATGTGGTTAGATGTACTAATGATTTAAAAGACAAGAGATTAGAATTAATGCACCGAATTGATCCCATATGGCTCGGCCTCTTTCCGAAGGCCAGCCTGCGAAAGCGTGGCGCAGAGCACGAACTCCGTAGGTCCAGCGATACCCCCCCCCCCCCCCAGGTGTCTCCGAGAAAATTGCGCTCGTGAATGGAACATCGTAGTACGGAATCGAATCCACGGCCTTCGGATCACGAGGCAGAGGCGTAATCACTTCACCACGGAGACTTCTTGTGGTAAGCTTGGCAAGAAATGTCAACATAAGCGCGATAAACTTAATGAACATAACACATGACAGAGGGGAGTGGGCAGTAACGATCTGTCTCCAGATTCGGCACCTGAAGAAGTAGATAAACGTTAATAATAATAATAAAAGTTAGTTACAGGACGTCGCAATCAACCTCATCGTTTTTGACTGATTTACCAAGCAAGTTTACGTTCAGTAGTTTAACAGTAAAAATTTTGAACGACCGACACTCCTACCATTGTTGAACATCAACATATGGTGGTCTGCTTCCAAATCGCCTGCAGATGATTTCGAACAGGGTTGGTAGTATGCAGTTTTGACAGTGTTTCATTTCAATAGGTAAATTACTCGTTTGAACAAAACACCCAGCAAAGACGTAATTTTATTTTTGTTTAGTCATCGACCAGTCGACGCAAAACAAAACAATAAAAATATCGATTCCCGATCCGGTACAAGAGTGTCACAATAAAAATATCCATTCCGTATCCGGTACAAAAGTGTCATCTCCACAGAGATTGTGTTGGGCCCTTGTTCGCCTCTCCAAGCTCAAGGTTGATTGTGTATTCTTGGGAAGACTGTTAGTTGTACCCGTTGAGCCCCATGTTAGTTGTACCCATTGAGCCCCATGTTAGTTGTACCCATTGAGCCCCATGTTAGTTGTACCCATTGAGCCCCATGTTAGTTGTACCCATTGAGCCCCATGCAACACAGTTTACATCTATCGGATTAAGGTTGGTTTGGAAACTGTTCTCTTGGACTGGTACCAGAGTAACATCTCCACGGGGACTGTTGTACAGTCTGCCCATGTGCGGATCGAACGCATGCCCACCAGGCGAGTGTCTAGCCTCTATGACATCTAGACTGCCTTGACGCAGCATAGCATAAGGATACAGCTGGGATTAGGCCTGGCGAGTTTTATCTGTGTCACTGTCATCAGGCCGTAACCCAATGCCCAGAGGGACTTCTTTCATTTCAACTGCTAGACGGCTCCCAATAAAACAAACCAATGAAAATTGCGACTCATAACTGTAA
The DNA here is from genome assembly GCA_014155875.1 of Cepaea nemoralis. Classification (NCBI taxonomy): domain Eukaryota; kingdom Metazoa; phylum Mollusca; class Gastropoda; order Stylommatophora; family Helicidae; genus Cepaea; species Cepaea nemoralis. The sequence goes on along the minus strand of JACEFZ010027970.1, from coordinate 42,792 downwards.
ACAAATGATTTCTATTATGGCTTCGCCATTCTTCACTCGTTGCTCTGTTCAGCCTCTGAAATGAGAAGAATAAAGTTATTTCATCAAGTTATTGTTGAGACTCGGCATGTAAAACATTTTTATTTGGTTTGACTAGTCATCTCTTTTATTGCACACCGATATCTCCATCATGGCTACAGTCTCCTTCCATAGATCACACATGGTGATTGAGTCAGTAGCATGTGTTTCCTGGTGGATATACAAGGTAGCTTTACCCCCAGAGACACCAACCATCTCTTGTAGAACTGTCTGATTCCTTTTTCAGCCAGTCGATGATATCCTTTGCGTTTTGTTTATATAGTACATTTCCACTAACATTAGACGTTTCTCAGCTTAACTGATTAAATGCCATATGATGATTTATCGTCTTAAGCGATTTCACATATCTGCCATGGATTTATATATCGCCGGAATGTTGTCATTACAAAATGTTGTCTCAATTAAAATATCAAGCAACTTCAGTTACTTTGATATATAACACAGTTTACTGCTACCATATTAACAACTTTTAGGTCAAAACTGTGACACACATCCCAATTCCCATTTCCCGCCATCCATATTTGTTCGGTTCAACCTTACTTTTTGTTTGGCACTTAATTTGTTAATTGTCAATTGTTCACACATAACGTGACTTAAGCTATATATATATATATATATATATATATATATATATATATATATATATATATATATATATATATATATATATATATATATATATATATATATATATGCCTTTGATTTTAGTAGATGTTGTAGTGCATAGTATATCTTATTTCCAGAATTGATACAAACTAGAATCAGTTCTGGAAATAAGATATACTATGCACTACAACATCTACTAAAATCAAAGGCGCTATCTCGTAACACCAAAATCACAATATACAAAACACTGATGAGACCAGTTGTGCTGTATGGCTCTGAAACCTGGAGTACAACAAAAGGAGACGAAGCCTTGTTACAAACCTTTGGAACAACAATTTTAAGACGCATCTTTGGACCCATTAGGATACACAAAGTGGAGAGTGGAAAAGAAGAAGTAACAAAGACATTTATGATTTGTTTAAGTCCCCGCTAATCACTGGTATCATGAAGGCTAATAGACTACAATGGCTGGGGCAGATAGAAAGAATGGAAGATAATAGGGAAACAAAACTCGCTTACACTCAGGAAATAAATGACCGTAGACCCCGAGGTAGACCAAGAAGACGGTGGAGAGATAATACATATACAGACCTACAAGCACTTGGAATCAACGACTGGCAAGAGAAGGTCCACCAGAGAGACGAATGGAGACGGATTGTATCTGCAGCAAAGAACCTCAATGGCTCGGAACGCTGAAGAAGAAGAAGATATAAGGTGACTGGTTGTATATAGTACTTCAATGCTCTTTGTCTCACTGATATTTACAGCTTGTTATTGGATGGGTGACCTATGCGATGACGTTATCGCAACACAGACCCATCGCAAGAAACTGCTTCACGACAAATTAATTAATTATTGTTATGGTTTACAAGAACACCAAGGGCCGAGACCTGTGGAGAGTCATGGACACCCACGCCAGCAAGGCACTTGATGATGATGATGTTTTACAAGAACACCAAGGGCCGAGATCTGTGGAGAGACATGAACACCCACGCAGCAAGGCACTTGATGATGATGATGTTTTACCATTGTGTAAAAGGCTATCTTTGAGATGGCGATTCTTGTTGCAGTGTCTACAAGACATCTTCAAGCGGATGTTATGACTGGGTGGAGACAGTTGTACCGATTCACTTATTTCAGAATTCCCTATTTTACTTGGACATTTTGTTTCGTCCGCTGGCTTTGAACTCAAGCCTAGTTCCATACATGTGCAACTACTTCTAGTGCACTGGGGTGACTTTTGCTTGTGGATGAGCTTTCCCTATTATCACTTTCCCTTGTCACCAGGCGAACCCACTTCAACTTCTGAGGTACTTGTGATTTACGTCCTCAAGTGAAGGACGAGAAGTCAACATTTTAGTCCAACTGATCGGTGTAAGGGTTGAACCCGCTCCTTCGCCAATAGCACAACGGATGTTTAAGAGCGAGAGGTCTTATCCATTTCGATATGTTGATCTCTTTTACTCGGATATTACATTGTGGTACTGAAATCTTCTTGGGGCTGACCATAATTTCTTTTTTTCTTACAATGTAATTCCAAGTGAGTTGCTCAATGTGTAAAAATCAATAGACTGGAATAACAATATACGAAACAATAAGAAACAAATAATTATCTTCCCTGCAAGAGCTGAAAATATGTCCGTGGTATGGCTACTTCTGTCACCGATCGAATTGATGTCTCCACAATAAGCCCCAGAACATCCGAATTCTGTGACTTCTTCGCTTCAGTGGGGTAGTGATGATGCATAACGAAGCTACTTATACAGCGCAACTCGATACAGGAATTAAATGGGTGAATTTAGATTTTGACTGGCGCTTATAGAAAATGCAAGAAGTTTTCCAATTACTTAAAAGGAAGGAGAAGAAAGCTGTATATACACGCTGTGAGTTGTCTATTTGTTTACAATGTCTGCCAATTATGTCTATGATTTCTTCATGTACTTCGTTTGTCTGATATTTTTAGCGTTTGAGTAGTGTCAGTTTGCAGAAGCGCTGCGATATTTACGCCTTTAGGCCAACACATCTGACTTTGGGCATTTGTTGACCAGATCAACATTAAAGACATTTCGTAGACGTTACACGGTCGTTAAGCGGATTCCCTTTCGATAGACTACGGACAGGCGTCGACCGGACAGGAAGTAAAAAGAGTCCCAGGGGGTGAGAATGGAGTTTTTGTATTTCTTAAGACCGACTGACCTTTTCTCATCTACAGCTATTCACATGGACTCTTCTCCACTTCAGTTTGTTTTCAAAGTTCTCGTTAGAACACTTATTGCTACTACCAAGGTCCGCTCCACCCAGATCACTCCTCAGACTTCCACACTTACGCAAATCACCCTACTACTCGTCACAGTCTTGCCCTTACGAGTGACCGATTGTCGAGACGGCGGGGTATGGCTGTGACGTTGAAGTGCCATTCATATTCAAGGCAAGTGAGTTGTTACACACTCCTTAGTGGGTTTCGTCTTCCATAGCCATAGTCCATAGCAAAGATGTGATTCATTCTGCTGCTTTGATGTCTCAGACTCTTCCTTCTGGGGATTTGGTTGGAATCTCCTGACAGCGACATTTCTGAAACTCGTGGAAGAATTTACCAACAAAGACCTAATCCCAGTCTGGGTGTGCTGGACTTCATCTGGACCTATTTGCATGCTAATATGCCTCTCACAGACTTGAGTTTCCAGTGCCGGTCTTGCAAACCTCGCTGGTTACTGTGCTCGCGGAGGAGAAGGAGCCTTCTGCAATACAGTCCGCGTAGCTATATGACTTTGGTATCCGGTCGCGAGTAAAGTCTCTCTACAGTGACACCACCCAGAAACCTGCAAGGCCTATTCGGAGTTCATGCGAACTGTATAGCATCGGACTTTAGAGATATTTAATTTGATTTTTCAGAATGTTAGTTAGTCGTTAGATTATCGTAATTGCACATTGAACCAAACAGTGCACGCATGCTGGGATACCCCCCGCCCCCAATTATAATAGCGCATAGCGGTCGACAACACCAGTTATGTGTTGGTTGACTATTCTTCTATGACACACTGCATTGACTATTCTTCTATGACACACTGCATTGACTATTCTTCTATGACACACTGCATTGACTATTCTTCTATGACACACTGCATTGACTATTCTTCTATGACACACTGCATTGACTATTCTTCTATGACACACTGCATTGACTATTCTTCTGTGACACACTGCATTGACTATTCTTCTATGACACACTGCATAGGCCCTTGTTTGGTCTCACCTGTCTTGACGTGACGTTCTAGCAGTCTGGTCAAGATTGTGGATTCGCAGTCGTCTCTTGATTCGTTTATCCGCCTTATTTTTCTCCCGGGGTTAAATATTCTTGCCAGACTGTAGCTTAAAAGGTCAACTGTTCAAGTTCTTCAGAAGGTTTACAATCAACCAGCCATGCCTCAGACTCTTCCCTAATGGTCTGCGTGTTCTCAATGCTACAGTGTCTGATAAGTAAATTGGTTGCAGTGGTGCCAGTTCTGGCCGTACACAGTCCAAATCCTTTCCTCACCTCCAAGTGACGCCTCTTGGACGGTCTAGTTCAGTGGTTCTCAACCTTGTTTGGCCCGTGCCCCCCATCACCATATTTTCAGAACGTCATCCTCCCTCCCCCCTTTCGTATTTCCTACCTATAAATCCCCTCCTTCCGCCCCTACACAGTATACGTAATAACGGAAGCACATACTAAAACAAGTCTAGACGTCCACATAAAACGTGATTTGTGGGTCTACTTACTTTATAAAATGAATTTTAGAAGGGTGAGACGTACAGAACCGTAAAGTATGAAGGGAAAAACAAGATCAAGTAATCAGATCTTGTATTAACGCGATCTTGAAATAATCTTCATTCCCCCCTGGGGGAGAAATCCCCACCGGTTGAGATCCACTGGTCTAGTTGATCATGGTCTTCAGTGTCATGAAATCTGACGAGGTCCACAAACTGAGCCCGCTATGAGATTGCAAGAGAATCAGAGCAAATCCTCACAATGATCATACAAATAATCGGTAAATAATCTGTACCCGAACTGTGTACCCCCGCTTGAAATGTTCAGTATCATGCGGTGAATGAGTGAAACAGTTGAAGTAACAGGTGCATGGGACAGGAAGAGCAAAGATGCCCAGTTGGTCCAGTACTATCACCGAAAATGATGGAAGTAACGAGAGAGATCATTGCCTGCCTATCGGGATGGAGCCAGCATCTCAGCTCTTCCAAGACTGAACATCTTAAACCACAGAGTTCTACAACAATGTGTCTACCCTGGACAATCCTCGCTGTCTCCCGGCCTAACACAGCCTAATTTTCCCTTGTCCCTTTCCCCTCCTTTTCCTCTTGTGTCATCCACTTCAGCGAGGCGTTGGTGTACCTTCTCCTGCCTCCTCAGACTAGCACTAGAAGCTTGTTGCTTGAGAAAAAAATTGTCCTGAAACAGTTTACTGCCATGGGTCTGAGATGTGACCGCGCCATCACATTCTGTAGGCCTGGATGCACGGAGGAATAGGTGGTCAGTCTCTCCCTAACTTTCGCAGACGACGAGCTCAGGCCCAGTCGTGCTCCTGGCATTACCCGCACACTTGGCTATCAACTACGCTAGCGCACTCGCTGTGAAGCTTGAAGGATGCAAACACTTTATAAGAAACTTGACAGTGGAGCTCAGAGACCGCTCAAAAAGTAAGACGAGGAATGGTAGCACAGGGTGTATGCACGAGATAATGTTCATTGTTACAGGAGAGAACCATTTTCAAGGAAAACACTGTAAATAATTTTATTGTTACTGGGTTTTTTTTTTTAAAAAATATCTTCTTCTTCTTCTTCTTCTTCTCTTCTTCTTCTTCTTCTTCTTCTTCTTCTTCTTCTTCTTCTTCTTCTTCTTCTTCTTCTTCTTCTTCTTCTTCTTCTTCTTCTTCTTCTTCGTTCACCCGGAGTTTATTCTTCTTATCTTTGTCGGACGTGATTGCGTTGTGCATGTATACAGGAGAGCTGCGTTCTTGCGCCGTTAGGCCGACACATCCGACTTCTGCGGGCATTTGTTGACCGGGTTAACCTTCCCGGAAGGGGGGGGGGGTTATATAATAAATACGTCCTGGGTTTATTTGAAATTTATATTAAGTAAAACCTGCACACAACCTAAAGAATATAAAATATATTAAGTAAAACCTGCAAATTTGAAAATATCCCAAAACGTAATGTTTTGACGAAACCCGAATTGTAAAGGGTGTACGGTAACTAGTATATGACTCATAGCGACCGGATCTATTCTTAATTATAAGCATCCGATTTGTTTCCTTCATTATTATATTTGTTTCTTCCACCGAAAGTAGTTATTTATTTTAGAGTGGAACATACGAGTTAAAGTCACAGCGGCACGAGACAGGAAGAGTCAAGAAGCTCAGTATCTCCTGGACGGCACCGAAAACGGGAGGCGAGTTTTGAGGGAGGTCATTTCGTCACGCGATCCTTAGCCAGTGAAGATTGCGACATTAAAACTTCCCATCTTGGTTAAACAAGGAGGCAACACACGGTGCCAGAACTCAGAGCGTCGCCTTAGTTGCCGTGGAGACGAACTGTCCTATGATCTTCTGAAAATTAAAAAAAAAATGTTGGGTGGGGGAAGAGATGAAGATTACGGTACCATTCCATCAAACAGTGGCCGGAGTAATAGTAGAAGCGAAAATGTGGACGCTTTTGGTATTTAGAATCACTTCCATGATGTTGTGTTTGTTCGGCAGATGAAAAGCTGCAGAATGCGGCGTGTGATCGATTTTTGCCGCTAGTCATTCACGGAAACCAACTGTCGTGTTCACATTGTGAAACAGCCAAAAGTTCGGTGAATTCTGAAGACTTGATTTTGCTGTTGCGCGCAAACAGTTGTGATTGTTTAGTGATCTGTTTCTCAGTTGATCCACCGTGTAAATAGTTGAATAGTGTCGTAAATTGTTTAATATTTGTTACGCCGCGTATGCAGGTGTGTTTATTTAGTGCAGCTTTGTTGATTTTCCGCGAAAAGAAAGTTTGTTGTTTACTTACGCGATTCTTCTCCGCTGTAAACAGTTACGCCTGTTTAGAGAGTGTGTCATAGTCCCGGTTACGCAGCGATATTTACTTATATACATGAATTGATAGTTAATTGAGTGCACAGATTACTAACAGACTGTTTCTTCATTCAATCTCCAATATAAAGATCTGTTTAGTTACGCGAGTTTATCGTGGAGTGTTTCTTAGATCCGTCGGTGCTAGTTGTTTACTGATGCACGCTGGTAGATGACTAAACACTTCATCATACGGTGCGATGCCGAATGGCAAGGGCGATCATTCTTTTCAAATTCATTCTTCTACAGTACCATATACCTTACAGGACGTTGCGGTCAACCCACCCATGTTTTGACCGTTTGTGATTTCTTGGCAAGTTTTGTAGTTTACCATTGCTTATTTGAACGACCTGCACTCATACCATTTCATAAACAACAACGCCAAGTGGTATTCTGCAAATCTCCCGCAGCTGTGTTTTGAACGGGTATGCGGGATTACGAGCTGCGACTGTTACACCTTCGCCACAGAGCCGGCCGGCCGCTTTCTAAAAGCATGTATATTTCGTTGCTGACATCTTTCCGCGCCGTTGTTTTCCCCTATCTCGGTTTCCATAAATCTCTCCAGTTGTCACATTCTGATTGTTCTTGTCTTATGATGTGACTAAAGCATAAACACTGCATCTTTCTGATGTCTGTGATCAGCTGTCTGTGATCAGCTGTCTGTGATCGGCTGTCTGTGATCAGCTGTCTGTGATCAGCTGTCTGTGTGCCTATCTCACCTTTTTCTCCAAACATATAGACAACTCACACTGGCTGTCCCAGGGTTTTAAGATTCTTCTGTAAAACATATATCTTAGAGACACAATGGATGACGTTGTTGTTGTTGTTGCTTATTTACAAATTGTTGAGAATTCACAGCCTTACGTTACAACTGGTTCTGTACAACACACGATATTTCTGTATCTTCTGTACAACACACGATATTTCTGTATCTTCTGTACAACACACGATATTTCTGTATCTTCTGTACAACACACGATATTTCTGTATCTAACCTCCAGTGACAGGGATTTATTATTATACGACGTTCATCATTTGATACAATGCAGTTTACTACCTGTCCTACGGATGTTGGCGTGGCTGAGAGGTTTGAGGCGATATTTCGGTATGGGTGATTGTTAATATTTTAAGCGCACTTGCTTTTGGCATCTCATTTCGATCTCTCAGTCTATTCTGCCATCTTCTGTGATCACACTTCATAGAAATTTAGTCTTTAACTTGTTTCAGAGGTCAGTGATCCAATTAAACTCACTAACTACACCTGTTTAGTCACCCACTGGTGCAGTCGGGTTGAAAACAGCATCCATATTTAATAAAGATATACTGGCGAAGATGACAACTTTGAACAGACTGATCCAGCGCGTGAATACTGCCTTTTAATTTATTTATTAGTTTCCTTCCATTTCTGGCACACTTTGAACTGCGGAATTCTTAAGTTATTTCATTAAGTTCCCTCTGCTGTGTATTCACCGTGTAGAGGAGCTTGCGTGTTCCAGTAACCCCCGAGAGGATGCTGGCGGTAGCGCAGCTGCTGGTTGGGCCTCTCATGTTGGACAGGTCAAGGGATAGGGACCAGGCGAAGAGAGACACAAACCTGCTCCCGGGGACAGTCAAAAGCTAGAGAAAGCAAACCAGAAAAATTTCTTGTGGGAGTCTCGGATGTACTGGGTCACAGGCTCGATGCAACAGTGCCACATAGTTCATTAAATGAAATGATGCCACTTAATTAAGATATATATTTCTGTAATTTACTTCCTTCATTCTCAGTCAAAATTTTTAGCAATTACTCTCCACAATATTTACTTTATTTGTTTACACACAAGACGCTCTCTCTCTCTCTCTCTCTCTCTCTCTCTCTCTCTCTCTCTCTCTCTCTCTCTCTCTCTCTCACACACACACACACACACACAGACATACACACGCGCGCGCACGCACACACGCGCGCGCACACACCCACACCTTCCTTTCCTCGTCTCTCTCTCTCTCTCTCTCTTCTTCTTCTTCTTCTTCTTCTTCTTCTTCTTCCTTCTTCTTCTTCTTCTTCTCAAAATCGTGGTGCTCCAATTTCTAAAATTAGCAAAACTCCAGTCCAAAAGTGAGAACTTGTCTTGTAAATGTGCCCATCCTACTTCCTTCTTGCCCAGGCCAATCAAACCCTCTCTCGTTACTCAAGTGTCAGCATCACTTGACCAAACAGGCTGATCAATAAGCACAAATTCTCTGGGGGTCGAGCAGGAACGCTTGGGCAGGAAACGTTTTACACCCTTCAGCTGGGATGACATTTTCAGTACATTGACACCTCTTGGAGATTACATTCTCCCATCGTATATCTATAACTCATCTGAATGCTGCTATGTCAGAGATGGCATTTACACTGAAAGCTGTTAACTGCAGTGATGTGTAGAAGGATAATTCTTCTTGTCGTTTTTCACAACGTGTAACTGATGCGCGAAAGATGAGTGGTCGCAAGGATCGAACGTAAGACTGACCTCTGTTCCTAATTTGTGATTCTTAAAAATAAAGGTCGTTCCTTCGTTCGTTTGGGCGTTCGTTCGTTCTCTTGGCATCAGCATGTATGTGCTATGTTGTTCCTGCATTAACTCCACTGTCTTCTGCATATCTTGTTGGCTTCCGTAGAATTTGACATCTAAGATTGTTACATACGATCATGGAATATACCTATCTAAGTTGTATTTGGTACAGTGTTGGGTGTGTTTTCCAGTTTGGGATATTGTACCGCGGTGTGGTGTGTTCTCCAGTTTGAGGTATTGTACCGTGGTGTGGTATGTTCTCCATTTTGAGGTATTGTATCAAGGTGTGATATGTTCTCCATTTTGAGGTATTGTACCATGGTGTGATATGTTCTCCAGTTTGAAATATTGTACCGTGTGTGGTGTGTTATCCAGTTTGAAATAATTTACAGTGTTGCGTTATATTCTTCAATTTGAGATATTGTACCGTGGTATGGTATGTTCTGCAGTTTGAGATATTGTACCGTGGTGTGGTATGTTGTGGAGTTTGATATACTGTACCATTATTTGATATGTTCTCCAGTTTGAGATATTGTACTGTGGAGTGTTCTCCAGTTTGATATATTGTACCGTGTTGTCATATGTTAACCAGTTTGAGATATTGTACCGTGTTGTGGTGTGTTCTTCAATCTGAGATACCATACAGAGTGTTGGTGGTATTTCTCCAATTTGAGATATTGTACCGTTGTGCGGGATATTCGCCAGGTTTGAGATATTTGCCCGCAAGTACACACTGATCTAGAATCTGTCTTTAGCTTTGTATACCTGCGATGGGACGCAGAGGTGTTTCCAAGGCACCAGGGCCGGGTTATATACTGGCCAAGACCTATTGACGCGTCCTCGTCGAGCGTCCTGGGCAACAGGTCCCTTCGGTGTCCTGGCTAAAGTCAGTAGGATCGCCGATTCCTCCGAAGTCGGAGAGTGTCTGCCTGTACGGCGAGGAACCACCAGTCTGCACACCAATAAACCAGACATGGGACAACAGATACTCACGCAAACCTCGGGTCCTGTATGACATCACACTGATGTTGCACAACAGGATGCCTTCATCCGACATACAGGACTTCGCGTTGGAGCTCAAGCCAACGAACACAAGCAAGCAAGCAAGCATACCTGCGACGATTGGGCCTGTTGTGTCCTCTTCAGAGTCAGAAAATAGTAGCGTAGTTAGTGCTGTCCTGTAGATAATAATCATCCTGTCAAAATAGGGAGCAAAAAAAAAAAAAAACACACACTCACACAAAGAAAAGCCACTACAAGAGACTCTCCTCCTGGAACGTCAAGCATTCTTTGCCCATATCGTCAAAGAATATTTCGAGCCAAAATAGGCCTTACCAGCAATCTTAGAACTCACGGCTCCATACTTTCAACCCCACCAGGTGAAATGAATGGTCATCGTCATTCTTGATGGACAAACACCATTCATCCTGTGAATTAATAAATTGCTTCTCATTACCCGGGAAGGTTAACCCTGTCAACAAATGTCCGCATAAGTCGGATGTGTCGGCGTAACGGCCGCAAGAACGCAGCTCTGCTGTAAACAGGCACAACGCAGTCACATCCGAAAAAAAGAAACTCCGGATGAACGCAGAAGAATAAGAAGAAGAAGCTTTTCATTAGAAAAGTGTTAAAACAACTTAGGTCGTGATGCTGGATTGGTATAACACATGTACACTAAAGATGTTTCTTCTTCGGTGAACTAAACACATAATGAGACTACTTTCAGGTAAATGGCAAATACGAAATACATAAATGGCATAAACGATGTTCGTAAAAGGCAGATAAAGTTAGTTACATATCCTGTATAGGACGGCGCAGTCTACCTCAGTATGTTTTGGCTGTTTGCGATTTCTTGGTAAGTTTACGTTCAGGTAGTTTGCCATTGCTTCCTCAACGACCGGTTCGTAACTTCTTCGCCAAAGTGGCCACAATGATGATTTCCTGTTTCAGATGTTTGCTGTAAGTTGTCTTTGTGTCCTAACCTCTGTCAACACTTTTGGAATGTTCATATGTGGCAGTCGTTGCAGTTTTCTGTATTCCCCTGTAAAACCACATCTGGATGTGTTTGTTTGCTTATGTGTTTTTTTTTAATGTTTGGTTATGTGTGCGCTCGCTCGCTTTGATCTCAAGCGTAGTCCATACACACTACGACTAGTAGTGCCAGACTGAATTTTGCGTGTGGATTAGCTTTCCCTATTAACAATATCCCTCGCCATCGGACGAACTCACTCCTACTTCAGATGTACTTGTAATTTACTTCCCTGAGTCGAGGACGAGAGGTAAACATTTTAGTCCAACTGTCCGGTGTAGGGGTTGAACCCTTACCTCGGCATCAGCACACCGGATGTTTAAGAACACGCGTTCTTACCCATTCGGCCACGCTGACATCCGCTTATTTATCAATTGGCCAGGTTTAACAGCTGTATGTTAAAACTGCGTCTTTTAACATGCAATAATTCCTTTTCTACCATCCAATTACAATAATTCATTGCATAAGACGTCCTTCATTTTATAAAATGTTTATTTTCCCTGTGCTATTGTGTTGTGTATCTTCCATCTGATGTTATCCACGTGCCTCAAAATATTATATTGTGATTCCACTTTCTTTACTGTTTCGTTTGCCAACTTACTTTTTATAACACGAGAAACAAGATCAAAACGAAGCGGTGTTTGTTTATCCTCTGCTCATATCTGAACTTCTCGAGAACCCTGGGTCGATGTATCAAGGTCCATTGTAGACACAGGCAACCAGTTAGACCCCTGTGCGTTTAACGGAGCCTTTAATGGTCCCTTATGAATCGATGTGTGTGAATCATCAGTCGGCTTCTTCCAGGGGAATTTCAATGCAGAACTTTTTTCTTTCTTCCCCCTGAGTGGATGGTCCTGCCTTGATGAGGCTTCAACAGTTGACGATCTTCTTCTGTATTCTTCAGTTTACAAGAAGTAGAAGGAAACAGGGAGTTTCAACTCCCACTTATGTTTAATCCCCACACTCTGCGGATCGAACGCCTAGTCCTCTGGGACAAACATTCAAGAAAAACAGATACGATAATTGTGCGCTTCAAAAATCCCTTGAGGTTTGTCTTTTCATATCCTCCCCCTGCTCCTTCTCCTTCTCCTGCACCTGCTCCTCCTGCTTCTCCTCCTCCTCCTCCTCCTCCTTCTTCTTCTTCTTCTTCTTCTTCTTCTTCTTCTTCTTCTTCTTCTTCTTCTTCTTCTTCTTCTTCTTCTTCTTCTTCTTCTTCTTCTTCTTCTTCTTCTTCATCATCTTGTTTCCCCACTCCCCCATCCCATTCTCTTCGTGTTCCTTTCCTCTTCCTCTTCTTTTCTTCTTTCTTTCCTCCTCGTCATCTTCTATCACTGGTGTTTTAGTAATGTGCACACAAGATGCCCGGTGATATAATCTAGTTGGAGGTCAGCATGGCAGAATGGTTAATATTCATAAACATTCATAAACATCCGGCGTGCTGATGCCAAGGTAACGGATTCAACCCCTACACCTTTCAGTTGTATTAAAATGTTTCCTTCGTGTCCTTGACTTAAGGACGTAAATTACAAGTACCTCACAAGTCGGTGTGGGTTTGCCTGATGGCGAGGGACACAGGTAATACGGAGAACTAATCCACACGCAAAAATCAGCCCAGTACACTAGACGTAGTAGCGTCTGTATGGACTACACTTGAGTTCAAAGCAAGGGAGAGCAAAACATGTTTCTGTTATATGAGAGCTCTCAAATCTAACACCGGCATTGTTCAAGGTTAACTTACAGATTGTTGATGGTTCCCTTATGGCGAATCTATATCTGGTGATCACGTCATGGATTGATTTGATGCCATCCAAGAAATGTATTGCCGTCGTGGATTGATTTGATGTCACCCCAGAAATGTATTGTTGGCTGTCAAACGTTTGTCTGGACATCTGCTGTCGGGAAAACCCTGAACGTCACCTCCCCTTGCCCCTCCCGCACTTATTGGCTTGTTAATGACATTTGATGTAAACATCACCCAAATATGGAATATGTCCTACTGGGGGGCTTAAGTCTCTAGCCACAAACAAGAAACGACAAAAGCTTTTGAAACATGTTATTGTAGGATGTAGTAAGCTGGACACCGGCTTCCTGGCCTAGAGGTTAGCAACTTTTCTCCATAATCTTGTATACTCTCGTAAATAACGTGACGACGGTGAGAATCAGCAGTGGTTCGAATCGCATCGGTAACTTATGGGGTATGTGAGCCGGCCGCTCAGAAAGCAATGGCTAACTACTGAGCGTAATCTTGCCAAGAAATCAACAATCAGCTGAACGATGCTGATGTTGACAGCGGTGTCCTGTAAAGTATATGAAAAACATTTTTAGTAAGCTGGACAAGAAAAAAAAAAATATAAGACGGAGAAAAGTTGAGTGAGCTAAGACCTGACATCATTGCACTCAGGACATTCCCATACGCTCTCCGTCCCCTCGTTCGACAGCCAGTGTAGTGTCACAATACTAATCGTTCCCACCGCTATCTGATTGAGAAATCTTCTGGTCTTCCTTCTCAGTTTTTAGATTCTAAAAGAACCCCTGCCAATTCACCGCAATCTCATCCTTTCCACATCCGGTTTCTCAATCTATTCCTCCACCTTCTCCACCTGGTTCCACAGGCGTTCGACCACCTCTCCCTTGTCCATAGGTAATCTACCACCAAGAGGTGCATTCCCTGCCAGCCTATCAGCCGGTTCATTCCTCCGCACTCCCACATGACCAGTGCAAAACATCCATACAATTCTCACAATCTGTGACCTCTGAAGCAAGGTGAGCCATTCCACGCAAAACATTCCTTTCTCCACCTTTCTAAGCATACTCCTTGAGTCCGTGATGAAGACAGTGTGTGTTGCAATGATCTCCTCTAACCAACGAAATGTCGCTATGACTGCTTCCACCTCATATACAACGGAAAACTACGCAACAAGTGAAACAAGTGCTCACAAAATGTAGACAACACATTTTCCGTTTCATTTTCGTTCGCTCGGTCGCTTTGAACTCCGAGTGTAGTCTACGCTAGACTGATTGTTGCGTGTGGACTAGCTTTCCCTATCATATCGTCTCCCTGTCATCGCCGTAAGGCGAACTTACAACGACTTCTGAGGTACTTGTAATGTACGTCCCCAAGTCAAGGACGAGAATTGAATATTTTAGTCTATCTAACCTGTGTAGGGATTAAACACGCTACATCGCCGACAGCACACTGGACATTTAGGAGCTATCGCTGTTATTCATTCGACCACGCTGACCCATGTAGGCAGTCTTTGCGAGGTCACAATGTCCGACACGGAAGTCTGTTACTGACAGAAAATACCGGGCCCTTACCCCACCTTGTGGCGTTCTGGGTAAATGGTGATGGTTCCATACTTTTACAAACCAGTCGAAATTCGGTAGGTGATGTGGTCAGCGTTTACCTCCCAGAACATCCACTGGTACCCCAGTTTAACCTGGTTCGACTTGAGAGTCCAGGTCAGTTTTGAAAATGAATGTCCACACCTCGGGAGATTCGAACACATGAATGCTGGGTTGCCGGGCAAGCGTGCTAGTCCCTGCGCCACCGGGCTCCCAATCCTGGAAACACTGCGGTAAAACTTGTCTTGGGAAAGTGGAGGAAGACGTCGCGGTATGGACCACACCGTATGCTGAGTGCCGATTGGTCTGGACAGATATGGGTCTCGCACCACATACCCTGTGGGGCTTTATGCGTCTTAAGGGTTTCTTAACTTATCAACTGATTAGTGCCATGGGATGATTTATCGTCTTAAGCGATTATCCATATCTGCCAATGGCTTACATACACTAGCTGTCCTTCTGAAAATCCCGTTAATTTTTTATATAATACAACCTTGATACCATATTAACAACTTTTAAATCATGACTGTGACAAACACACACTTCCCATTTCCCGCCATCCATTTTTGTTTGGTCCAAACCTACGTTTTGTTTGGTACTGAATCAGTTAAACTACTTACTTGCTTACTTCTTCATTATCAAGTGCCTTGGGCGGCTGACGAGGGCGATCATAGTTTTCCTAAACTGGCATCTCCAACGGCATGGGCCAATTCATATGTTGACCCACTTCCGTGACGTGACACAAGACTGTCAAGAATTTGTCCTTGCTGTCTTCGTCTGTCTCTCTTTCTACATATCTTTCCGGTTGTCACATGTTTCAATTTTTATCTTCTCATAATGTAGCCCAAAAATGATGACTGCCTTTTTCTGGTGTGTGTGATCAGTTGTCTTTGCGACTTAACCTCCCTCAAAATGATTAACATGCTCATCTCGACTGCCCAGTGAATTTTCAGCTTCTTACCCCCGGTCTCTGTGGTCTAGAGTTTACACCACTGTCTCCGTAATCTCGTATACTCTCGTAAGTAACGCGTCGTTGCTCGAGAATTGGAAGCGGTTCTCTCCGCGTCGGTAACTTACGGGGTATGTGAGCCGGCCACTCAGAAAGCAATGGCAAACTACTGAGCGTAATCTTGCCAAGAAATCAACAGTCAGCTGAAAGATGCTGATGTTGACAGCAGTGTCCTGTAAAGGATATGCAAACATTTTTCCCCTATAAAACCACTTCTTACTTATAACTGAATGAATGAATGGATGGATGGATGGATGGATGGATGACCGACCTACCCACCGACCGCCCGCCCGGCCGACCGACCGACCGACCGGACCGACCGACCGACCGACCGGACCGACTGTTAAGGCAGCTGGAGGAGATAGAACTGCCCAAATATAGGACGCCTTTGTGGGAGTTGATTAAGGGCCTATATTCCAGTTTGGTGTAAAGAGCGTAAGAAGGTGAATATAATGCCTGGCTAACTAGGAGTTACAGAAATAACTAGGACAGCATTCATGTAACGAGCACATGAGACCAGAGTTTAGCATATTGTGATGCAGGTATATTTGGTTGTGACTCCGAAATGAGATTGATGTGGGCCCACTAACGATTCTGCTGCGTGTTGCCAAGTGATATATTCAGAGGAAAATACTCAACATGTAATTTGTACATCTTGGGACAATTATCTCCGAACAAAGGATCGTGGAAATTGTTGGGATGAGGAATGCGGGGCACTTATCTGCTCGTTGAGCATGCATCGCTGCTTTCTTGCCGTGGAATAATAATGAAGATATTTTCCACTTAGTTTGATAGCTTCGATTTCCTTTTCTTGTCTTCATTCATTTGTTGCTCTCTCTCTCTCTCTCTCTCTCTCTCTCCGTCTCTCTCTCTCTCTCTCTCTCTCTCTCTCTCTCTCTCTCTCTCTCTCACTATCGCTCTCTCTCTCTCCCTCGCTTGGTCTCTATTTCTCTGAGGCGCTCTTTCTTTCGCGCCACCTCTTTCGCGCCATCTCTCTTTCGTTTTCTCTCTCTCGCTATTTCTCCCTCTATGTCTCCCCTCCCTCGTTTTCTCTATTTTTCTGTCGTGCGCTTTCTCTCCCTCCCTCGCTTTCTCTTTTCCTCTTGCTTTCTCTCTCTCGCCCCTCCCGGCACTGTCGCTCTCACTCTCTCTCTCTCTCTCGCTGTCTCACTCTCTCTCTTGTTTTTCTCTCTCTCTCTCTCTCTCTCTCTCTCTCTCTCTCTCTCTCTCTCTCTCTCTCTCTCTCACACACCTTCTCTTTTTTTCTCACGCGTGTGCGATCTATCCTCTTTCTCTCTCTCCCTCCCCTCTCTCTCTCTCGTCCTCTCACTCTCGTGCTCTCGCTCTATCTTACTATCGCTGTCTGTCTTTCTCCTCCCTCAGAATGCATGCGGCATTTAGGGTACTTTTCATGTCTGTGCACACATCTGCTGTGTCATCACGTTTACTCTCTATCCCAATTGTCTACTCTCTCTCTCTCTCTCTTTCTCTCTCTGCGCGCGCGTGTGTGTGTGTGTGTGTGTGTGTGTGTGTGCGTGTGTGTGTGTGTTCTGCCTGTTTCCCCTCTTTTTGTTAAGTCTATAATTTTCTCAACTTTCCTGTCCTTCGGTCTTTATATCACTTTGTGCTATAACATTGATCGTATTCTTTATCGTAATTTATCCTCTCCTTTTACTGTATCTCTCTACTACTCCTGTGGTTCTATACTTTCATCTCTCTTCTTCCTCCTCCCAATTTTAATCGTTACTGTTGCGGCAACTCAACTTCTGTCACAGTCGCTTCTCTTGCTATCCTCCACATTCTCCTCATCTTGTATTCAATTCCCTTACCAGCCTTGAACTCCATTTACTTCTTGCCCTCTGTCCATCCTTTCTCTACTCTCTTTATAGTACTTTATACTGTCCTTCCGCTATTCTCAACACTCTCTTCTCTCATAGTTTCTTATTCTCTCATTCACTTTACCTTGTCAGTGGAGACACCTTTCTGGTACATTCGTTTCTTTATCTCTCTCTCTCTCTCTCTCTCTCTCTCTCTCTCTCTCTCTCTCTCTCTCTCTCTCTCTCTCTCTCTCTCTCTCTGCGCCTGTCTGACTCTATCTCTCTATTTGTCTGTCTGTCTCTACCTCTCTAGATGGCTCTCTCTATCTCTGTTTCTCCCCCCTTCCCAAATCCTGTATTTATGCCGGATCACCCTAGCCTTTACTGTGACGGACTTTCTAATTAAAATGCCCTGGGGTTTTAGTCCGATATCAACCAGAACCTGCCCCCCCCCCTTCCCCCATTTCTCCCAAATAAATGAACCCCACCATATTCCGCGGTGAGAGAGAGGAGAAAGAGGGAGAGATGGGGGGGGGGGGGGGTAATATCGGTCACTGGTATAGAAGAGAGGTTTTAGTGGCGATCACTGAGTGAGAGGGACGTAGTGAGAAAAGGGCGTGGAGGGGTGGGTGGAAGACGAGCATGCAGGAGATAGTTAACGAGACATGACGGGGACAATGAGAGGAACAGGGTGACAGGGAGAGAGTGTATGGGACATGACAATGGGCATAGTGACATGTAGAGAGAGAGAATGAAAATAACATAGTGAGAAAGAGAGAGAGAGAGTGAACGAAATATAGTGAGAAAGAGTGATACACACACACACACACACAGAGAGAGAGAGAGAGAGAGAGAGAGAGAGACGAGAGAGAGAGAGAGAGAGAGTGAGAGAGAGATATATTTATAGTGAGAAAGAGTGATAGAGAGATAAATAAAGTGAGTGAAACGATATAGTGAGTGAGAGAGAGAGAGAGAGAGAGAGAGAGGAGACTGATGAGAGAGAGAGAGAGAGAGAGGGGGTGGAGAGAATGAAAATAACATAGTGAGAAAGAGAGAGAGTGAACGAAATATAGTGAGTAAGAGTGACATACACACACACACACAACACACACAGAGTGAGAGAGAGAGATATTTATAGTGAAAAGAGTGATAGAGATAAAAAAAAGTGAGTGAAAGGATATAGTGAGAGGAGAGAGTTGAGAGAGAAAGAGAGGGGAGAGAGAGAGGGGTGGTAGAGAATGAAAATAACATAGTGAGAGAGAGAATAAAACGAAATTAGTGAGAAAGAGTGACAGAGAGAGAGAGAGATAGAGAGAGAAAATATTTATAGTGAGAAAGAGTGATAGAGAGATAAAAAAAAGTGATGTGTTGAGAGGAGAGTAGAGAGAGAGGGAGAGAAGAAGAGAAGAGAGAGGAGAAGGACAAGTTATTGTTCACTTTCTGCATGCACACAGATAAGCTTCTATATTTAACAATCTTACCCCTCACGGCAACTGACTCGTTTTATTGGTATGTTTATGTTTTGTATATCTTGCAAAAGGCTAGTTTTGCCTCGCGATTCTGTCTTAAACCCCTGCAAGACAGCTTCTATCAGATGTTATGACTGTTGCGAGATAGTTGTACCGATTCAAACGTTTATGAATTTCCCATTGACTTGAATGCTATATTGTTTTTATTTCTTCCTTCTTGCATGCGAATGACCTCTGCTTCTGTCATTGCTATCCGCAGCTACTTATTGTGTACAATAAACTCATCGATAAATTCTAAAGATTATGTTCATTGTCAATATTATATCGCATCTATATCTTAAATTGTTGATGCTATGTCCTCCGATAGTGATTTCCTCTCACGTCTTAATTAAAACACACTTTTGGGAAGTACCGTTAAGGAAGGTGTAAAGGGGCGGAAGCATTCGGCGAGGGGTTGGGGGGGGGGGGGGGTTGGGGGGGTGGGAGTGTGCACATCTGTTGATCTGAAGCCTCCTTTCGTGTACGCTCCGCGGTAGAGTTCACACTACTACTGTACTACTGTTGTTAATGCTATGTCCTCCGATAGGAAAGTCTCTCGTGTCTTTTAAAACATACTGTTTTAGAAACACACTTGATAACAACTGATGGACAAAGATGGACACGTGCGCTCCCACGCACCCGCACACGCGCACCCACACACATAGGCCATTGTCGCCGTGACACATTTACGTAATAAACAGAGAGCTGCCATAAACAGAAGTGTGTTTTGCGACGTTTTCTCAAATGTTACTGTGTGCGCTGGGAAATAGACGGTATTCATTTTTTGGCCACATTATGATGGAAAAAAAAAGGAAACAAGTAACAGCAGGATATATTTGTGAAGAGAGAGATAGAAGAAGACAGCGATATAAAACGCCTGACAGTCTTGTGTCATGGCACGGAAGGAAGTCAACACACCCAATTGGTTATTGATACACGCCGTTGGGGATCGTACGATGTGGAGATGCATGGGTGCCCATGCCAGTCGGCAAGGCACTTGATGATGATAACTGTCTACGCGAACTCAGATCGTGTCTAAATAGTACCTACTTTCATATTTCGGAGATGGCCGGGGAATCTACTTTATTAATACCATAATCTTTTACTGACAGACTTAATGAATAAATCTAATTTATTCCCATCTGTATCACATTCGGAGCGGAAACCGTCCTTTGACCTAAGACCTAAAGGCAGTGATTATTCGAAACCTAACCTTGAACCTGACCTCTCGGGTGAGTCAACCGTTTTTTCCGTCAGGGACAACTAAATGGCCGGTTGTTTCTCAAGGGTTCTATTTAACGGAACTTTCACAAAGGACGTGAACGTCTCTTTGCATAAATCCTCGCTCATCAGCTATGTATGTGGAAGTAGGGGTTTGATTTCATGAGGCCAAACGCTAGATTTTGATCGAGAAACCTCGCACAGTATGTTTATAACTGACAGAATAAGGCGAGACCGTCTGGGGTTCCTCTGCCAAACTTAGGAGCAGTGAACGCGATCATGACTTCCAGACACAGGGTTGAGTGTTCTGAAATCAGCTGCAGATAATTTGGAAGCAGGCCGTCTTGCGTTGAATACAATAGTATGAGCGTCGGTCGCTGAGAGAAAGCGATGACAAGCGACCCCCCCCCCCCCCCCCCCCCCCGCATATCCTTTACAGGACATTGCATTAAACACTAACATTTTTCAGCTGCTGATGATGTCTGGCAAGTTGTACGTTCAGTAGATTGTCATTGCTTTCTGAACAACCGGCTCACATACCTCTGTAAGTAACCAACGCGACGCGATCCACTGCCGAGTCTCGCGCAGCTCTGTTTCGTACGAGAGTATACAGGATTACTAACAACGTTCTTAACACCTACGCCATGGAGACCGGCTGCAAGCGATTGAACGTAAAGATTAAAAGTAAATCACAGACAGCAGTTCAACCCCCCCCCCCCCTCTCTCCCCCCCCCCCGGGCCAATGTTTGGGTTGATTGTAACATCCTGCAAATGACAAAAATGACAAACATCTAGCTTAAGCCCGCATGGTAGGAAGCGCAACCACTATGGATATATTAGTTTTACGTTTGCTCCTGTGATTAACTGGTATTCTGGACATCACGTCTAAAACAGTCGCTTAAAAGTCGACAGGGTCGACTTCATCGCACCGGGTTTTATCCCATATGGCTCGGTCTCTTTCCGCAGCGCGGAAAGCGTCGCACAAAGCACGAACTCCGTAGCTTTTAGCGACGACCCACAGGAGTCTCCGAAACATTTAACTCGTAAACCGAAGGACGCGGCCCGGAATCGAACCCACAACCTTCAGATCACAAGTCAAACGGCTTGACCACTTCGCCACAGATTGTAGCTGTTGACAAACATAGAAGAGAAGAAATGCGGTTGGATGAATGGTGTTGTCACTTCATGAACTGGTCATCTCACTCCAGTAAACCGTGGTCTAGGATATACTAACTTAGTAGTTATTCACATCTGAACAGTGGACGGAGAAGTGTTTCCAAGGCACCAGGGCCAGGTTCTATACTAGCCAAGACCTACTAACACGTCCTAGTCGTGCGTCCTGGGCAACAGGTCCCTTCGGGGTCTTGGCTAACGTAGTAGGATCGCTGATTCTTCCGAAGCCGGAGAGTATCTGCCTTCACGGCGAGGAACCACCAGTCTGCACACCAATAAGATAGACATGTGACAACGGATACTCACGCAACCCTCAGTCCGGTATGACATCACACTGATGTTGGACAACAGGATGTCACCATCCGACATACAGGACTTCACGCTGGAGTTAAGCAAGCACATCCGAACAGTTGTGTCTGATATGTTGTTCACTGGATTTGCACTCGAGTGTAGACTGCTCTCCTTCTGCTGCTGATACTACTAGCTGCTATTATTAGTGAGTTTGTGTGTGTGTGTGTGTGTGTGTGTGTGTGTGTGTGTGTGTGTTTTAGTGAGAGTTAGCTTGCCCTATTACCAGTGTCTCTCGCCATCAGCTCACTCCGACATTTGAGGTACTTGCAATTTACATCCCCAAGTCAAGGACGAGAAGCCAACATTTAAATCCAAAATACCGGTGTATGACTTGAATATCTTACCCCACCATAAACGCAACGGAAGTATAAACACCAGCCATGTAATCCTTTCAGCCCCGCGGACTACTGTCTTTGCCATTGTCAACTGTCTTGGCCACATGTATGGTAGTCCCATAGAAGATCCCACAGTAGGAGTGTGACGAGTTGGGTTGTCACATATTCTAGTCCACGCTTTATGAGACAGGGTGATCAGTTTACTTACCTTCCTCTTTGCCTTCCCTTCCCGAACAATTCTGAAGATTGTCTGAGGCCGTTTTGACTCCCCAAAGTTATAATGACCGAAAACAATAATCCTGACTCTGCTGGGAATTTTAATGGTTCGGTGGCTCCCTTTGAACTTGAACGTAGTCTACACACGTTCTACTATTGCTGCTGGTGCTGCTGCTGCTACTACTACTACTACTACTACTACTACTACTACTACTACTACTACTACTACTACTACTACTACTACTACTACTACTACTACTACTACTACTACAATAACAACAACAGCTACTACTGCTGCTGCTGGTACTACTACTACTACTACTACTACTACTACTACTACTACTACTACTACTACTACTACTACTACTACTACTACTACTACTACTAGGAACTGCTCGGGACTGATTTTGCGTGTATATTAACTGTCCCTATTACCACGGCTTGGGCGCGGAGCACTGTCTTGACATTCGAGTGCACTAACCACTATACGACCGCGGCTCCGGGCGACCTATACTGGTCTCATACAGGCTTCTGTGCTCATATGTGAAACATCGTCACCACGAGCCTTGCCGAGCAGCGCAGACTGTAACGTCACTCCACGAAAATAGCCTTTGTGTTCTTGATAATTTCCGGAATGACGTGGAATGACATCCGTGACACTCTGCCAATTCGTCCAGTATTTTATCCCTCTGTCGACCTCTATCTTCAATATCTTCGATCGCTCTGGTTATCCCATGCTATGTACTATCTGGTTTTCCCATGCTATGTACTATCTGGTTTTCCCATGCCATGTACTGTCTGGTTTTCCTATGCCATGTACTGTCTGGTTATTCCATGCCATGTATTGTCTGACTGTCCTTATACCATGTACTGTCTAGGTGTATCATACCATGCATCCTCTCGTTGCTCAAGTATTGTCTGGTTGTCCAAGCCATGTGCTGTCTGGTTGTCCCATTCCATGTAATGTCTGGTTGTCCCATGTCATGTGCTGTCTGGTTGTCCCATTCCATGTAATGTCTGGTTGTTCCATACCATGCACTGTCTGGTTGTATTTATAACATGGACCTAGTATCGAGTAGAGCTATCATGGTTGGAATAGAGAAATTAGCGTTATGGCAGCAAAGACAACCAGAGGAACACGCGAACAGTACAAGTGCCAATATTGATTACACTAATGGCACAACAATGTCACAAAGACATCGATCTCCAAACTCTGCTGAAGACCATGTACCCGTGGGTACCACGTAGTCTTTATATTTGGGCCTCGAAAGAATAATACGCCATTTTTATAATTATTATAATGCCACTTCCAGAATTTATAGGATAAGTGGCCACTTGTAGCCATGAGAATTTGTCAGAAATAGACGCACAGTCTTTGATTTGGCAGCAAAGACCTAATCAATTTCACTATTATAATCAATTTCTGTGATAACCATCAATTTATTGTAAATTGCACAGGCGTTGCGATCGTTGTCTATTTTAAACATCCATTATTTTCGTTAATATGGCACGCTTTTGTGGCGATTTTCTCAATATTATTTCACTTTATTGTTATGGATTGTTTCTTCATTAAACCCGTCATGTCTTTTAAAATATTTCTAAGACTTGTTTTTTGTCAACGTTAGTGGCAGATATATATATGAGCGTGTATCGGACAGGTTAAGATTCCCTTCTCAGTCCCCTGCATGGGTAGGGGTTGTTTGTCCGCACCGGGACAGTTCTGATCTTGACCCAACCCCAACCCTATGAAATGGCTACCAGGCAACTTTCAGTTATTCTCTGAAATATTGAAAACAGAAAGCTGGCGAGGAAGGGAACTAGCCAGCGCAGCTCGTTTTACCGTGAACTAGAATATGTGAAGGGCGAGCGTTTTCACACCCTAATTGGCATTATCTGTCATAGAACGACCTCTGTCCTTTAGACAGAACGGGCTTCTTATGTAGCAATCTCTGGGTGTGTTCCTCCTTTTTTGTTGCCTGTTATCTCATATTTGAGCATAGTTCCTCATCCGGTCCTTGCCAAGTCTTTTCCCCTCAACTGCCATATTATTATCCTTTCTTTAGTTCTCTTCATCGTGTGATTTATGTCTCTCTCTATTTCGTTTGCCTTGCGAGTTTCAGATAAACGACTCGTAATTACACTATTATAAGAGGCGTTCTAATTGTGTGAATGTAGACGCAAGCAAATATCCCAGTTGAGACGATATTATATTGCGTACTTTACAGGACTTCAATGATTATTTCTCGTTGGACTCGTTAATTCTTACACGGAAAGTGTGTAAATGGTACTACGATGTCTGGTGTCTTCGCGTGGTCACTTGTGTTTTGCCGAACTTCGAGTTGGTTGTGTAAAGTGCTATATTTCATGACCGTGATATCAGTCTTGGTTCCTGGCGTTAAGGCTGCGTGGAAGTAACATCCTAGCAACAATCATCTGAATGGCAGGAGGCAAGAAGACCCAAAAAAGGAAGAAAAATTGGAGAGCTGTTCTCGAAGGATGCTTTAACCGTTCACCATTTGGCGGTGGGTCTGCTGCAAGTAAAATCCCTGTAGTTGAGAAAAGTAAAGACACTAGCGCTAAAAAGAATAAGTCAAAGGTGTCGTCAAGAACTATACAGGCATCACAGTCTTACGATGAAGCACTAGCCGAGGCTTATGCCAACAAACAGCCACTAAGGGGAATATTGAAGAAGTCCCCAAGTATCTCACTGAATGGTGGGGGTGTTTATGCCGAGACTTCTAGGGACGTTAATGACTTCCACGCCGAGTCTTGCCATGAGTGGTCTCAGATACGGCCTGCTTATCTGATACACAGCGCTGCAAAGTCAGCTGAAGCAGTACGTAACAATAATGAAGGTTCGTCGCATGGCTGTCCTTACGACTGCACTCAGAAACAACAAAACAACGAGAAACAACAAAATAACGAGCCGTGCTACGAGAAGCAAAACGTTCATAAAAAGCTTCATGATTCATTCAGCGTCGTTGACGGTAAAGAATATTCAAACTCGCGTCTGGGAACTGGTGCGAAGGAAATAGTGTTACGACAAATGTCGTCCGTTTAATGACGAGTTCAACGATTCTTATGAAGTTCCAGGGATCGTTTGCAATCCACACAGGATTGTGACCGGAACATACACGCGCCTGTTATATCTAGAAAGAAAATGATTCATTCTGTGCCTAATATAATGACAAAGAGAGCTGTATATGATAGGTGGTCTTTGCCGCAATATGACCCGGAGGAAATATATTCAAGACCTCTGCCTTCTCCTCCAGAAAACCGACGCGCTTCGATGATTTACCAGCGAAATCACAGCCCCGAAGCCACCTACATTCCAGTACAAGAAATACAGAAAACGCAAGCAGCAACAACAGAAGTCACTGCAGTATCCTCACCACCACCGCCCGTTGTCGGCACCAGTGACATCATGGAAGAAAACTGCGAACAAACGACAGAAAACAGGCACCTATATCAACCCTTACCAGTAAATAAGGAACCGGATTTATCCGTCATTCCTAAAATAGTTTATAATCTTGTGGACCTTCGAAATCTAGATCCTAATCTGGGATCCAACCGTCATATTACAAACGCCACTTCAAGATCCCGGGATCCCATTAGGAAGCCAATGGGATCCCTGTACTGTCCTTATTCGAATTCCTTGTATAAAGCTGCTTCCGTGAGCCACGTGGATAACTATCAAAGAGAGAGATCTTCATCTCGTCGTAAACGACAGGATCGTCCAGGCAGTTCTTTGAATTGTGAAAGAGATGTGTACAGTAGTGAGCCAGATCAAACCGTTGAGGTGTCACATATATACGCCACCGTCACCCGCTCCAGTACCCGAGCTTCCACGTCATCTTACGTCTATGCAAGCATCTCATACAAAACATCCACAGGTTCCACCATGCCTGATTGTCATGGAGAATCATGTCAGTTGTCCCCGCCAGATATTCCACCACGGCTAGTGCCACCGAGAATGTGGAGTAATGGTGGGCAGCATTACCAATACAGCTGTCCTGATTCTGACCCGTACATTCGACCACCGCTTCCGTCGTATGAGGAGGTGATAGAGTCTCGCATCAGGTACAAGCACAGACGGCCTGTGTCGTGGTGTGAGTCCTATGTACAGGTAAAGTTAGACTAATGTTGTCATTGTCATGAATCAAAGCTGGTGTTTTATGGATGGTATATTATAATAATGACTATTGTTTAGAAAAATTAGACGTAGACAGTCCAGAATTTTAGGGCACGCTATGAGAAGAAATAAACTAGAGAAATTGTGACAACTGGAATGATTGAGGGGAAAAGAACACGGCGAAGGCAGAGAGATACATTTCTAGATGGCTGGCTGCATAGCATGCTGGGGGAATGACACAGAGCTGATCCACGACTCTGGTGATCATGTGAGATGGCAAAACATGACCGCCCACGCTTATTGGCATGGCACCAGATGATAAGTATGATGGCTGGTCATTCAGCTGATTGGTGGACGATTGTAATTATTTTTGTAATATCTACATCAGGCTGCTGGCTGGGTCAACCAGCTCTTGTGGGGGTTTCCCATCTATTTATATCTTTAGTATTTACATCTTTATTTGAATCATATTCACAGCCTGCTCAGCAATTGACTGGTAGGCAGCAGAGGTGCTTCCAAGGCACCAGGGCTGGTTTCCATACTGGCCAAGACCTACTCACGCGTCCTCACCGAGCGTCCTGGGCAACAGGTCCCTTTGGGGTCCTGGCTAAAGTCAGTAGGATCCTTGATTCCTCCGAAGTCGGAGAGTGCCTGCCTGCCTGCACGGCGAGGAACCACCAGTCTGCACACCAATAAGCCAGACATGGGACAACGGATACTCACGCAAACCTCAGGTCCTGTATGACATCACACTGATGTTGGACAACAGGATGTCTTCATCCGACATACAGGACTTCACGCTGGAGTTCATAGCCAGCGAACACAAGTAGGCAGTTGACTGGTTTTCTGCAAAGGTCACGTGCACGGTCATGCATTGCTTAACGACTGGGGCACGTGACGACTAATGCAACGTTAGACGATTTCGTCGTTATGTTGTCTTGTGGAAAGAGAGATAGAGGAAGACAAAATGAGAACATTCTTGACAGTCTTGTGTCATGGCACCAAAGGGGGTCAGCACAAGAATTGATGATGATGATGTCGTCGATGTCTTATTGCGCTTACGCTATTATTATAATATATTATTAGGTTATTTACACATATGTAGAAGTTTAGTCTATCAAACACCGTTGTTGTACGAGATACCACAGTCATCGTTTACTTATAGAAATCTAGTCAATATGGTCTACCATACACCAAAGTTATATGATATACCGTATGTATAGAGTGTCTAGTCTAGTCTAGTCTTTCCTCTTGGGCCTAAGGCGGCGCATAGGGCAGAAGTCGTGGCTCTCCATGTTTGTGCGTAGCGCTAACATTTAGAGCCAGAAATCTGATTCTGTAACAACGGTATAGAGTGTGCTAGAACAAAACGGTATAGAGTGTGCTTGAACAACATTCTTGATATTATAGACTACTAACATAAAATACTGATATATCATATTCAGAGTGTGTTTTGACAAATCTAGATAGCATGGTCTGCCATACACCAAGGTTATGTGATATGTCATTTTAATAGAGTTTATTTAAAGAGATCTAGATAGTATGGCCTACCATACACCAAGGTTAAAGTAATGTCATTTTAATAGAGTGCACTTAAAGAAATCTGGATAGTATATTCTACCATACACAGAGGTTATGTGATATGCCATTTTAATAGAGTGTATTTAAAGAAATCAAGATAGTATGGCCTAGCACACGCAATATCATATGGCATTCGCCCCGGGAAGGTTAACCCGGTCAACAAATGCCCGCAGAAGTTGGATGTGTCGGCCTAACGGCGCAAGAATGCAGCTCTGCTGTAAACAGGCACAACGCAGTCACATCCGAAAAAAAAATCCGGATGAACGCAGAAGAAGAAGAAGATATGGCATTCGCGGGTGGATTTATACAGATCTTGACAATATGGCCTGAATAATATATCGTAAAAGTATTTCATCTAAAAGGGACATTCCTTCGTCATCATAATCAGCATTTACGTGCCGGTTTTCTCCAAGCGTAATCACGCCCCATAGCTTGATGGACGATGAGAAGCGCGATTTTATCTTTATTCCTCTAATTCCCGAAGTTGTCCATTTTGAGTGTACACAGCGATCCATTCTGGGATGATATACACGCGTTCTGTGTCAATAGTTCCATCCAACATTTCATCCTAGACATGTGCTGTGGTGTCCCTATTACATAGATGGGTCGATCCACGTAGTTACATCCAACAGTTCATCCTAGACATGTGCTGTGGTGTCCCTTTTACATAGATGGGTCGATCCACATAGTTACATCCAACATTTCATCCTAGACATGTGCTGTGGTGTCCCTTTTACATAGATGGGTCGATCCATATAGTTACATCCAACATTTCATCCTAGACATGTGCTGTGGTGTCCCTTTTACATAGATGGGTCGATCCACATAGTTACATCCAACATTTCATCCTAGACATGTGCTGTGGTGTCCCTTTTACATAGATGGGTCGATCCATATAGTTACATCCAACATTTCATCCTAGACATGTGCTGTGGTGTCCCTTTTACATAGATGGGTCGATCCACATAGTTACATCCAACATTTCATCCTAGACATGTGCTGTGGTGTCCCTTTTACACAGATGGGTCGATCCACATAGTTATAACCAGTAGAATGTCACCTCAACTGCACGTTGAACCAGGATCACAGTGCCGCCATGGTGTCTTAAGCTTTCTGTAATGGTGGTACTTGTAGCATATACTGCCACTGGCAAGTGAACGTCGTGGACTGACGGTGTTAAGTGGCCAGTTTCCTTCCTCTTCGGCTTTCCCACCTAAACTGTTCGGACATGTATTAGGTAAGGATTGTACATGGCTGGGCCTGTTGTACTTTACCACCATGCACTTTAACAGCCTGTACTTTAACAACCTGTACTTTAACAGCCTGTACTTAAACAATCTGTACTTTAACAACTTGCACTTTAACAGCCTGTAATTTAACAACTTGTACTTTAGCAGCTTGTGCTTTACCACCCTGTACTTTATCACCCGTACCATTCTGCACGTTACCATCCTGTACTTTACCATTCTGTACTTTACCATTCTGTACTTTACCACCCTTAACTTTACCACTCTGTACTTTATCACCCAGTACTTTACCACCCTGTACTTTACCATTCTGTACTCTACCGTGTGTACTTTACCGTGTGTACTTTATCACCCTGTACTTTACCATTCTGTACTTTACCATTCTGTACTCTACCGTGTGTACTTTATCACCCTGTACTTTATCACCCTGTACTTTATCACCCTGTACTTTACCATTCTGTACTTTACCATTCTGTACTTTACCGTGTGTACTTTATCACCCTGTACTTTACCATTCTGTACTTTACCGTGTGTACCTTATCACCCTATACTTTACCATTCTGTACTTTACCACCCTGTACTTTACCAACCTGTACTTTACCACCCTGTACTTTACCATTCTGTACTCTACCATGTGTACTTTACCGTGTGTACTTTATCATCCTGTACTTTACCATTCTGTACTTTACCAACCTGTACTTTATCACCCTGTACTTTACCATTCTGTACTTTACCATTCTTTACTTTACCAACCTGTACTTTACCAGATTGATGAAGGCTGACTAGGTCCTGCCAACTCCAGGCTCGGAGACCTGGTCACACAGGCTAACGATGATTGACATCAGCAAAGTGAGCTGCCTTGCGTTGTTTCATCACGCCCGTGGCTCTGTACACCCAACTTAACCTGCAGTTTGTCAAGTTTTCTTTCGTTAACCCGTCGTTCCCTCGCTCTGCCGGTTGTGGGTTCGTTCCTCGGACTGCGTTGTTTAGGCCACGAGTGCATTTTTTTCCGGGAGACTCCTTGGAAGCTTTCGCTGGAGCTACGGTTTTCGTGCTTTGTGCGATTATCTCAGCAAACGGCGTACCTAACCGAGCCAAGTGGGGCAGACATGGTGCAATGAAGTCGACCCTCTGGACTTCAGTACTTTTAGTACTTTATCAGAACAAAGCAGTTATGAATTGTTAGTAACGTTATGAGACAAGAGACCTGGAGAAACTTGAGGCAACCGGGAGGATCGAAGGTGTTACAGACATAAGTCGACAGAGGGAGAAAATAGTGGGCATGTTAACGGACTGGCACGCAAAACCATCACTAACTGACTTCATCAGAGAAGACAGGTGTTCGTGTTAGAAAATGATCAACTGCGATTCTCGACGCGGCACACGATGACAGAGATATTACGGACACAAACATACGTATTTTTCTGTGTCACGACCATTGCAATCAACCCCAGTCTGAATGTCTAGGCAGCTATATGATCTGTTTACGTTCGGCATTGCTTTCTGAACGAGAATCAACATTTATATTCACTTAACCAGTGCAGGGAATGAACATCGTCATCATGGCACATGCAGTTTAAGACCGAGCTCTCTTACCCTTTCTGTCACGCAAACCTCTACGATTCTACCATTACCTCTGCACCGTTCAACCTCAAGAAGTTATAATGCAGTGGTTCTCAACCTTCAACCTTTTTTGGCTTGTGAACCCCTTCATGTTATTTTCAGAACGTCATCCCTCCCCCTTTTCGTATTTCCTCCCTATAAATTCCCCCGCCCCTACACAATATACGTAAAATCGAAGCTAAATTTAGTAACACAAACTAGAACTAGTCTAGTCGTCAACATAAATCGTGATTTGCGGGTCTACTTACGTTAATGAATTTCAGAAGGGCGAGGCGTACAGAACCGTAAAGTATGAAGGAAAAAAACAATATTAAGTAATCGGTTCTTGTATTAGCGCGATCTTGAAATAATCTTAATTCCCCCCCCCCCCCACCCGAAACCTTAAAATCCCCCTAGGGGGAAGAGGGGGGAAATTCCCCACTGGTTGAGAACCATTGTTATAATATTATGGTCCAGCCCTGGCTCAGATTAATAATCCTGTGACTGAGTCATCGGCAAATAGCAGGTGCCCGCGGTTTTGCCATCACAAGCTTATTAATTTGAAGGTGTTTATTCTCCAAATGGAGTAACCTCTGCAAACTCTGGCTGTTTTATATTAATCATAACACCATCACCCATTCCGACTCGTAAAACAAATCCGCCACTGGGCACGTGGTTTTCTGATTTCTAATAGTGTCTTTCTCATTTCTAATAGTGTCTTTATCTTTTCTTTTCCAGGAGACCGACAGAAGAAGGGAGGCCTTCATGCAGCTGCTGGCCCAGCGATACCCTCAGTATGCGGACAGGATCCAGGGGGCGGGGGGACCGGGCACCGCCCAACCCCTGCAGCCGGACAAGGTAAGGAAATCACGTGACTTTGTACCTGTGCTGTCGGCTTAGATTTCATACATGAACCGTGATGGAGAACTGTCGGTCCCCAATTAGTGGCTTCTGTAGACGTGCCCATATGCTTTTTTATTTTTTTTTTTAAAGTATGGTGCAGGGGTAATAAGAAGTTAGGTCACAGTAACCTGTTGTCCTCCCTCCCTCCCTCCCTCCCTCCCTCCCTCCCTCCCCTCCCTCCCTCCATTCCTTCCTCCCCTCCCTCCCTTCCTTCCTTCCTTCCGTCCTTCCTTCCTCCCTTCTCCTTTCCTGCCGTCGTTCTTTCTCCTCTCGCCCTTTATCTGCCATGGAATAGTACATCATTCGTAGTTATACATAACCCTGAAGTTATTATTCCCGACTTGTATATGTATTTGTGTATTTGTTGGCTTGTCCCTTGTTTTTACGTACTCACTTATCTACCTTCCTGCTGCCTGCCTTCCAGTCTACTAACCTGCCATGGTTGATCCGTCGGTTTGCCTGGTCTTCCACCCGTCTGTAAGTGCTGTTTGTATCTTTACCTATCTAGTTTGCCTGTCTGCATATTTTGTGTGTCTGTCTAGCTATTGTGTTTGTTTATCTACCTGTTATTTTTGTCTGTCTACCTATTGTGTGTGTGTCTACCTATTATGTGTGTCTGTCTACCTATTATGTTTGTCTGTCTATCTATTGTGTGTGTCTACCTATTATGTGTGTCTGTCTACCTATTATGTTTGTCTGTCTATCTATTTTGTGTGTCTGTCTACCTATTATGTTGTCTGTCTATCTATTTTATGTGTGTCTACCTATTATGTTTGTCTGTCTGTCTGTCTATTTTGTGTGTGTGTCTACCTATTGTTAGTCTATCTTCTTCTTCTTCTTCGTTCATCCGGAGTTTTTTTTCGGACGTGATTGCATTGTGCCTGTTTACAGCAGTGCTGCGTTCTTGCGCCGTTAGGCCGACACATCCGACTTCTGCGGGCATTTGTTGACCGGGTTAACCTTCCCGGGTGTTAGTCTATCTATTTTATGTGTCTGTCTACCTATTATGTTTGTCGTGTCTATTTTGTGTGTGTCTGTCTACCTATTATGTTTGTCTATATATTTTGTATGTCTGTCTACCTATTATGTGTGTCTGTCTATATATTTTGTGTGTCTGTCTACCTATTATGTGTGTCTGTCTATGTGTTTTGTGTGTCTGTCTACCTATTATGTGTGTCTGTCTATGTGTTTTGTGTGTCTGTCTACCTATTATGTGAGCCTGAGCCTGTCTATGTGTTTTGTGTGTCTGTCTACCTATTATGTGTGTCTGTCTATATATTTGTGTGTTTGTCTATATATTTGTGTGTTTGTCTACCTATTATGTGTGTCTGTCTACCTATTATGTGTGTCTGTCTACCTATTATGTGAGCCTGTCTATATATTTGTGTGTCTGTCTACCTATTATGTGTGTCTGTCTACCTATTATGTGAGCCTGTCTATATATTTGTGTGTTTGTCTATATATTTGTGTGTTTGTCTACCTATTATGTGTGTCTGTCTACCTATTATGTGTGTCTGTCTACCTATTATGTGAGCCTGTCTATATATTTGTGTGTCTGTCTACCTATTATGTGAGCCTGTCTATATATTTGTGTGTCTGTCTACCTATTATGTGTGTCTGTCTATGTGTTTTGTGTGTCTGTCTACCTATTATGTGTGTCTGTCTATATATTTGTGTGTTTGTCTATATATTTGTGTGTTTGTCTATATATTTGTGTGTTTGTCTACCTATTATGTGAGCCTGTCTATGTATTTGTGTGTCTGTCTACCTATTATGTGTGTCTGTCTATATATTTGTGTGTCTGTCTACCTATTATGTGTGTCTGTCTATATATTTGTGTGTCTGTCTACCTATTATGTGTGTCTGTCTATGTGTTTTGTGTGTCTGTCTACCTATTATGTGTGTCTGTCTATATATTTGTGTGTTTGTCTATATATTTGTGTGTCTGTCTATATATTTGTGTGTTTGTCTATATATTTGTGTGTTTGTCTATATATTTGTGTGTTTGTCTACCTATTATGTGAGCCTGTCTATGTATTTGTGTGTCTGTCTACCTATTATGTGTGTCTGTCTATATATTTGTGTGTCTGTCTACCTATTATGTGTGTCTGTCTATATATTTGTGTGTCTGTCTACCTATTATGTGTGTCTGTCTATGTGTTTTGTGTGTCTGTCTACCTATTATGTGTGTCTGTCTATATATTTGTGTGTTTGTCTATATATTTGTGTGTTTGTCTATATATTTGTGTGTTTGTCTACCTATTATGTGAGCCTGTCTATGTATTTGTGTGTCTGTCTACCTATTATGTGTGTCTGTCTATATATTTGTGTGTTTGTCTACCTATTATGTGTGTCTGTCTATGTATTTGTGTGTCTGTCTACCTATTATGTGAGCCTGTCTATATATTTGTGTGTTTGTCTACCTATTATGTGAGCCTGTCTATATATTTGTGTGTCTGTCTACCTATTATGTGAGCCTGTCTATATATTTGTGTGTCTGTCTACCTATTATGTGTGTCTGTCTATATATTTGTGTGTCTGTCTACCTATTATGTGTGTCTGTCTATATATTTGTGTGTTTGTCTACCTATTATGTGAGCCTGTCTATATATTTGTGTGTTTGTCTACCTATTATGTGAGCCTGTCTATGTATTTGTGTGTCTGTCTACCTATTATGTGTGTCTGTCTATATATTTGTGTGTCTGTCTACCTATTATGTGAGCCTGTCTATATATTTGTGTGTCTGTCTACCTATTATGTGTGTCTGTCTATATATTTGTGTGTCTGTCTACCTATTATGTGAGCCTGTCTATGTATTTGTGTGTCTGTCTACCTATTATGTGTGTCTGTCTATGTATTTGTGTGTCTGTCTACCTATTATGTGAGCCTGTCTATATATTTGTGTGTCTGTCTACCTATTATGTGAGCCTGTCTATATATTTGTGTGTTTGTCTACCTATTATGTTAGTTAGTTAGTTAGTCGCAGTTCCAACTTCACAGCAACGGGTCGTCCCCATTATGCTCCGTTCCTGTGCCAGTGAATATCACACAAAACGCTCCCCACTGCCCAATGTGAAAAGTGGAAAAGACACCTATTATGTGTGTCTGTCTATATATTTTGTGCATCTGTCTACATATTATGTGTGTGTGTCTATATATTGTGTGCATCTGTCTACCTATTATGTTTGTCTGTCTACCTATTATGTTTGTCTGTCTATCTATTGAGGACAACGACTTCCTCCAATGTCAGATAAATAGACAACTTGGCACACGAGAAGGCAAGAGCCTACGCAACAGCATACGCGCTGTTAGGCCAACGGGCCTGGGCTCAAACACCGCTGGACGTGTAAAAACAGTTCACCTATTTATACATCCATCCATGCATCCATCCACACATCGACTTATCCATGCATCCAAACATCGACATATCCACCCATCCATCCATGCATCCACTCCATATCCATTCATCCGTGCATCCACCCCATGCATCCAAACATACATCCATACATCGACCAATTCGTCCATCCATCCACCGATCCATCTATCCACTCAGTTTTCTCTTCCACTTGTTCCCTCTCTACAGCAAAAATGACGTTATGGAAATGACGAACACCCCCCCCCCTCTCTCTCTCTCTCTCTCTCTCTCTCTTCTCTCTCTCTCTCTCTCTCTCTCTCTCTCCACCCGTACACACATTCTCTCCCTTCCTCTCTCTCACCCTCCCCGACACACACACACACACACACACACACACACACACACACTCACACATGTATCCAACCAGCCAATGCTTGAAACACCAGGTACGGATTTCAAAAGGTGGCGACTGAAGCCAAAATAAAAGATGCCTTGAAGGAGGTCTTAAGCCTATAATTAAAAGCGGCGATCAAAGGTGATGGGGCGGATATACAGCCCCTTGTAACAGGAAACACAATTAGACAAGTGAATGCGGGGATTATTTTACAATAAAGCTGATGTGAACGAGATAATGAAGGAGTAAGTGTTTAAATATTGAGCACAACCCACTACTGGCAACGCTGAACGTATTCTGGTATGAACCTAAGGCCTATCCACGTCAATATGGAAGTCATTGTGGAGTAAGTGTTTGACTACAAACCTAGCAATAGGTTGCATTCCTGGTCTCGTTCGTTATCAATGTTATTTGTTATATATGGGCATACTGAAAATACCCCTGCAATAGTTACATTGAAATACTGGATGTAGTTTCAAGTTTAGAGGTAGCAGCATGTTTGTACGGGATGGGAAGTTTTAATGTGGCAGCATTTCGACATAACACAGCAGTAAACCGAACTATCTTTGCTTGTGGCAGCATTTCGACTTAACACAGAAAACCGAACTATCTTTGCTTGTGACAGCATTTCGACTTAACACAGAAAACCGAACTATCTTTGCTGTGACAGCATTTCGACTTAACACAGAAAACCGAACTATCTTTGCTGTGACAGCATTTCGACTTAACTCAGAAAACCGAACTATCTTTGCTGCTGAACTAGTGATCAAAGTCACACCGATATCTACACCGTCTGTAAAAGGATTGTTGTCTTCGTTACCAAAATCGATTGGTGGAGACTCGGAAGCTTAGTGGCTAGATACTGGTCCGTCGGCCGTGAGGTCAAGAGTTCGATCCGCAGTTGGGCGAAGTTTGATTTTTTGAAAATTAAGATGAACTCCCATATTGATTCAACCTAAAATGGGTGCCAAGAATGCCTTGGGAAGTAGAGACGGTCGGCGTGATTCTGATCTCATCACCTGCCGATTGGTCAATAAAATTATGGGTGTGTTTCAATACCCTTTAAGGCCCGATAAGGGTACTTTACTTTACTTTACTTTACTTTACTTTACTTTACTTTACTTTACTTTACTTTACTTTACTTTACTTTACTTTACTTTACTTACAACAAACTTAACTGTATTTATCAATTCTAGTGTGAGTGCTAAGCAGCTTACACGAGTAGAACGGAACAACACTTAGCAAATCGACTGACCCGAACATACACCAGTATTTATAGAAGGGGTTTGCAGCTGCCGAGCTTATAACTGAGAGAGAGAGAGAGAGAGAGAGAGAGAGAGAGAGAGAGAGAGAGAGAGAGAGAGAGAGAGAGAGAGTGTGTGGGGGGTGGGGGCAACAACATATAACTGAGTTGCGGTGGGGCAACAACAACAACATATAACTGAGTTGCGGTGGGGCAACAACAACAACAACAACAACATATAACTGAGAAGTTCAGTGGGTTATTTAAAAAACAAACACACATACAGATACGTGCGAACGTTTCGTCCAGGGTCTTTATCAACAGAAAATCAAGAACGAAACAGTAAACATTATATACAACAAATAATATGGACTGTCTTTTTCTGATGCGAGTAACCAGTTCTCTTTGTGACTACTTCTTTCATGATATCTGGATTGCTCTTTCGATCCGCCCGAGGGGCTCTTGTCAATTTTTCTATGAAACATCTCCGCGGCGTTCACATACATCCTCAAATGTCTGCTAATTGTCCATGATTCGCATGCGTACATCAGGATTGGCTCAAAATAGCTCTCGGGAACCCTTTTATTCATTTCGATATAGAAGGATAAATTGTACAGATATTCTTCATCTTGAGAGATGCTATCTTTGTCTGTGCTATTCATTTAACTTCAGTAACGCATCTTCCATTTGCTGTTATCAAAATATCCAAATAATTAAATACAATTTTGTTTATTCGCTCACTTTGAACTACTACTTCTAGTGCACCGGACTTATATTTGCGTTGGCCAGCGTTCTGTAGTACCGGTATTCCTCGCCATCAGGTGAACCCACTCCGACTTCTGATGTACTTGTAATTTACGTCCCCAAGTCAAAGATTGAGAATTCTACATTTTAGTCCAACTGATTTATGTTGGGGTTGAACCTGCCACCTCCGCGTCAGCAAACTTGAAGTTTAAGAACGCGTGGTCTTACCCACTTGGCCACGCTGACCCACATTAAATACATTGACTTGTTTCACTCTGGTTCCAGTCTCTGTGTTGTTACATGCCGGTTAGCCCTGGACAATTTTGACTCGTTAGCAGCCTTAGATCTCACAGAAATCTTTGTCTTAGCTGTAACTTTAGACGTAACTTAGCCGTATCATTAACTTTAGTCTTAGTGTCAACTGTAGAAGTAGCACCAACATCAGACGTAGCATCAACTCTTGACGTAACATCAACTCCTGACGTAACATCAACTATATGCCATTCCACTTCATGAGTCATGACCTAGTATATAAATAAGTCACTTAACAATGTCATAACCTAGTATAAAATAGGTCACTTAACTTCATGATGTCGTGACCTAGTATAAAATATGTCACTCCACTTCATGATGTCATAACTAGTATAAAATATGTCACTCCACTTCATGATGTCGTAACCTAGTATAAAATATGTCACTCCACTTCATGATGTCATAACCTAGTATAAAATATGTCACTCCACTTCATGATGTCATAACCTAGTATAAAATATGTCACTCCACTTCATGATGTCATAACCTAGTATAAAATATGTCACTCCACTTCATGATGTCATAACCTAGTATAAAATATGTCACTCCACTTCATGATGTCATAACCTAGAATAAAATATGTCACTCCACTTCATGATGTCACAACCTAGAATAAAATATGTCACTCCACTTCATGATGTCATAACCTAGTATAAAATATGTCACTCCACTTCATGATGTCATAACCTAGAATAAAATATGTCACTCCACTTCATGATGTCATAACCTAGTATAAAATATGTCACTCCACTTCTTGATGTCATAACCTAGTATAAATATGCACTCCACTTCATGATGTCATAACCTAGTATAAAATATGTCCACTCCACTTCATGATGTCATAACTAGTATAAAATATGTCACTCCACTTCATGATGTCATAAACCAGAGATAAAATATGTCACTCCACTTCATGATGTCACAACCTAGAATAAAATATGTCACTCCACTTCATGATGTCATAACCTAGTATAAAATATGTCACTCCACTTCATGAGTCATAACTAGAATAAATATGCACTCCACTCATGATG
This sequence comes from Cepaea nemoralis, assembly GCA_014155875.1. NCBI lineage: Eukaryota > Metazoa > Mollusca > Gastropoda > Stylommatophora > Helicidae > Cepaea > Cepaea nemoralis. The sequence continues at coordinate 3,916 of JACEFZ010027970.1, read as the reverse complement.
TCACAACCTAGAAAAAAATATGTCACCCTTCATGATGTCATAACCTAGTATAACTATGTCACTCCACTCATGATGTCATACCTAGTATAAAATATGTCACTCCACTTCATGATGTCATAACCTAGTATAAAATATGGTCACTCACTTCATGATGTCATAACCTAGAAAAAATATGTTACTCCACTTCATGATGTCACACCTAGAAAAAATATGTCACTCCACTTCATGATCATAACCTAGTATAAAATATGTCACTCCACTTCATGATGTCAACCTAGAATAAAATAGGTCACTCCACTTCATGATTTCAAACCTAGTATAAAATATGTCACTCCTTCATGATGTCATAACCTAGTATAAAATATGTCACTCCACTTCATGATGTAAGAACCTAGTATAAAATATGTCACTCCACTTCATGATGTCATAACCTAGTATAAAATATGCACCCACTTCATGATGTCATAACCTGAATAAAATATGTCACTCCACTTCATGATGTCACACTAGAATAAAAATATGTCACTCCACTTCATGATGTCATAACCTAGTATAAAATATGTCACTCCACTTCATGATGTCATAACCTAGAATAAAATATGTCACTCCACTTCATGATGTCATAACCTAGTATAAAATATGTCACTCCACTTCATGATGTCATAACCTAGTATAAAATATGTCACTCCACTTCATGATGTCATAACCTAGTATAAAATATGTCACTCCACTTCATGATGTCATTACCTAGTATAAAATATGTCACTCCACTTCATGATGTCAACCTAGTATAAATATGTCACTCCACTTCATGATGTCATAACCTAGTATAAAAATGTCACTCCACTTCATGATGTCGTAACAGCTTATACATATGTCACTCCACTTCATTATATCGTTACCTAGTATATAGATATGCGTTCGACTTCGTGATGTCGTGACCTGGTCGTATAAATGTCACTCCATTTCATAATGTGGTAACAGTGTTAAATTACGCCACTAAACTTCATGATGTCGTAAAAGTGTATAAATACGCACTAAACTTCATGATACCGTAACAGTGTATACATTCGCCACTAAACTTAATGATGCCGTGATATAATATATAATCAACAAGCAGTTCGCAACACCACAGTAGAAGTTTTCCCAAGACATGTCCTTTCAAGGTAATGTTGCATAACAGACAAGCCGATGCCGTGACCTCAAGCAAGGATACAGCAGGTTTGACTGCCCAAAAACCCGTACTGTGATCATAAATTTTCTCATCGTATGATAGATACCTCGCTAGACAAGCTACTGTTCCTGGGCCTACTTCCCACAGATTTAGATCCTTCAGGACAAATACTTACAGCTGATAAGACACATCCTTTTCCTGTCAGTTGTACAGTACATGCGTGTTTTGTTGTTCCCCTGTACGAGGACCAAAAGATTTCTAGACTTTGATAAGGAAATGACTAGATTTAATTCAGAGGCGATGGAGTTGGGTTGCCATATTTCCTAGCCTTTTGCGTCAAGCTAGTGTCTTCATTCATGCCTTTGTGATTTTATTATCATCATCGTCATCCAGTGCCTTGCCCCGCTGTTGTGGACTATCATGACTCTTCCGCAAATTACTATCTCCAACATCATGATCAATTAGTGTGTTGACTGCCGTGCATGACACAATAAACTTTCAAGAAATCTTCCTCACGCTAGCTTTCCTTTATCTCTCTTTCCGCAGTGTCCGGTAACAGCATTTTCCAGTCTTCTCAGTAACTTGGCAAAAAACAAAATAAAACAGCAATGCCTCTTTCTGGTGTGTGTGATAATTTGTCTTTGCGACTCAGCTTCCCCTAAAACGTCCTGATTGCTAAATTTGGCTGTCCGATTAATTTTCAGTATATATTTGGTCATAATTAGACTTGCACACCCCGTTTTCTTGTTTAGGAAAAAAGAGACTTGAAATAGCTCTTCATAATTGTCTTTTCGCCCCCTCAGATGATCACGTGGCTTTTATGGTGCGTTGGGCGCGGTGTACTTAAGCCATGCTTCTTATAGTCTGTTTACTTTTGTCTGCCCCAATAAAATTCCATATCTCAGTAACCAACTGAGGGAACATGATGAAATTTAGCATATAACCTTATCATTATGTCCACCCAACAAAAAAAAACAAAAAAAATGTTTGTTCTGGAGATTGTACAGCAGATTTCAAAGTTTGTTTATATGCGGTATATAATTTACGGGTCAGAGATGAAGTGCACATTATTAAATGTACTACGTCTTCACACGGAAACATTAGCGCTGAATAGTTAATTTTCACGTGGGACATGGGATTGGCCTTATGACAAGAGCCTCGCGTAGTGGAAAGGGGCTTTACTGTAAAACAAGTTTGTTAGCGAGAAATCACTAGTTTTTCACCAAAACATCAAAGAAATGTCGCCGCTTTCCATGATTTAAGTTGCTTTTGGACCTATCAAAGACATATTCCTTGGGTGGGGTAAATATAAGACGGCAGGAAAAATTTCATAACGATGCAACAGACAGTTTTCAAAATAATTGATCGTGAATGAAGGCATTCATTTCTGGACAGACTATAGTGCCAGCTTTGCGGGACAATGCTAGTTCGACTATTATGTTTGAAGATTGAGCACAATCTACTACTGGCAACGTTGATCGTATTCCGGTACGAACCTTGGGCCTTGCCCACGTCAAATTTGAAGCCCTAGACTCGAGTTTCGCTCTCGTTTCAGCTCGTCAGTTGTGCACATCCTTGACGGGACCCGGGATCAAACTCCGGATGACTGCGTATGAAGCGGGTGTGTAACCACCTGACCACGGGGATCACGCTAGACGCGGACAAATTATCATACCAGAATATCGCAACATCATCCATTGTAGGCTATAGCTCAAAGAATATTATGTACCTGTTTTCTCAGGATACAAAATGATGTTATTGTTGGTCATAATGTTGTTCAAAACCCCGTAGATTTCGACGTGCTCACTATTTTAGGAATGAATAATGTGGAGATTGACAGGTACTTGGTTACATCACGAGAGGCAAGCAGCACATTCATTCTGAGAATAGTCCGTGAGCACGTCAAGCAGACATTGCAGGGCTTGGTGCTGATTGCCTTCCGTCCCTCGCGGGCAACAGCCTTGACTCGCCTGCAGTATAGTGTAGTATAGTTTGAGTCCCGAAAGCTTCAACCCAGTGAAGATCACGGTGGAACAACTCTTCGTTAGACAGATAGTGTCTGCCCAGGATGTTCGGCGTGGAGCCGAAGAGAGGTCTTCTCTGACAAGATGTCCCGCGTGAAGGTGAAGTGAAGATAAGGCCTGGTATGTTCAGGATGTTTCACTTTCAGGTGAAGATAAGTCTTGTATGTCTAGTTTGTCCCACGTGGGGGAGAAGAGAAGACTTGTCTGTCAAGTATTTCCTATGTGGGGGGGGGGGGGGGGGGGGTGAGGGAGGTCTTTTCTGTCCAGAATGTCCGATATGAAGGTTAAGAAAGGTCTGTATGTCCCACGTGGTGGTGAAGAGAGGATATGTCTGTCTAGTTTGTCCTATGTGAAGGAAAAGGGAGGTGGAAGTGAAGAGACTTCCTGGTCAGTATGAACCACGATCCTGACACATTGGCACCACCTCATACCGCAGTTTGGGACAGTATCTGATAGCGCCATACAGGTGTGAAGTATGAGACCTTTGTCTATTTTAGGTCTAAGTCAACTGATACGGTGTGCTAGTTCCCTTACTCGTTGACTTCTACTTTTTTTTATAATCGCATATTCGTTACAGAACATCGCTGTCAACACCAGCATTTTATCGCTGTTGATTTCTTGGCAAGATTACGCTCAGTAGTTTGTCAGTGACTTCTACTACCCTAATTTTTTTTAAAAATGTAATCTTATAGCAGATACTGCCGTTGGGGTGTGGTTT